>JAVQJL010030401.1:0-16686 GCA_036024295.1 Nannoperca obscura | reverse complement strand
CAATGTCTTGACTCTATTTTCTATTCATTTCACAACGTATGGTGGTGAATAAGTGTGACTTTTCATGGAAAACACAAAATTGTTTGGGTGACCCCAAACTTTTGAACGGTAGTGTATGTGGTTGGAGCTGTAGCTTCAGACGCACAAAGGTTGTGCTAATTAGGTTTGTCTGTTCCAAGACATAATTCAATTGGTTTATATGGTATGTACTTTACACTTAAATGAATACATCTTCAAGGACAATTCCTGGTGACTTTGATCTTTCTTTTTGGTTTAAACTTGTGCATGCATTTCCATTCTGTATCAATGAGTGGAGAAAACGAAAGTGATCATTTTCAAATTGGCATCTCTGTCCAACATATACATCAAATACAATGAAATCGGCTCGCATTTGTCGGTCTTGATGTGGGCATATTTAAATGTGTGCTTTATAGAACACAGAAAACTGAAGGAGTGGATGATTTTATTTGATTATTTCCCTGATATTGCCGATCCAATGCCCCCCCACGAGGATATTGATACATATCAGACTGTGGTGTTGCTGCAGAGACTGCAGCTACTTGCAAAGCTCAGCTCCGAGCTTCAGTGACGATGTGGAGCACAGTCACATTCGATAACTGGTCACACTCTGACTGCTCTGTTCACACATGCTGAAAATGTATGCACTCATGGAAGTATAAGTAGCATATGTGCACATCTATTAATGCAACAGTAAAACACAACCACTGTAAAGTAGAATGTCTGCAGGTATCGCTCTCGTGCCTTGGATGTCAACAAGTCTCATATTTTAATGGCCACACATTGTTGCTGTGGAGATAAAACATCACCTCTGCAAAGCTGAAAAATCCTTGTAGGGTTTGGAATTAATTTAAAATGTTTGTCTGGCCACTCGTGAAAAGCGAGCTTGTAAACACATTGACCTTTATCGTCTGACAAAGTTGATATGGTGTGTTGGCAAAAATTTGGATATTGACACGGAGCAACATGATCATTCATTTGGAGTCTGTGTTTCTGACCACGTGACGAATGGAAGTCCAATATTGACTGTCAGACAAAAGTGATGCAGCTTTTATTTATTTCTTTATTTATTTATTTTAAATGCTCTCTCTGAACACAGCGTGTGGAAGGTTTGGTCGTATTTGTAGTGAACAGAAGAACGGAGTAGTTGGCGTGAGCAGAGAGGCACACCATGGCTGAACTGACATTTAAAGAGCAACGCCTACAAAAACCTCAGCAGACACTCTGAGGATTTCACCGATTGCACACAGTTAGACTGACAAGTGAGCTCTTGGAGGAGCTAGTGCTCAAATAACCCACATCATCCTCCCCAAGCTTTCCTGAAATTCCTCATTAAACCCAACGATACTTAGTCTTTTCCCCATCAAATATCTTTGAAAGTCACCAAACAGAGAACCAGAGTAGCTCTTCGGAGTCTTTCAAAAGAACAACCAGACCTCATTAGTTCAGCCTGGCTAAACCAAACAGCTCTGGGCTTGGTTATGATCCTGGAAGGTCAAAGGTCAACAACCAGGTCATGGGAAGTTTAAAAACACATTGATATAGCTAAAGTAACTGCAAAGATGGGAAACAATACTTGAAATTTAAGAGTGTAAAAGTGTTTTTGGGTATCATTTTAACTTGATCAAAATGTAACTTCTAGTTAGCTGAACATTTGACACCACTGTGGGGGGGGGGGCTGGCTGAGGTTTTATTTCATGTCTACAGGATTCATAAACATGGCGTGTCATGTAGAAAGATGATGCTGTACAGCTTATGAGAATTTTTAAACAACAAGAAAAGAACTGGTCATGAGCAAAGATGACGATATTACAAGAACCTGATACGTCCCACTTTTCCCTTTTGGCCGTGTCCCTATTGACTATTGTTTCAGAGCGTTTAGTCGCCCTTGCTGTAAGTGGCTCAGGTTAAGAGCATCAGATTAAACCTACAGTGTAAATGGTAAAAGTACAGGCACAAACTGTTCAAACTCCCTGTAGGCTGCATTTCTTACGGGGATTACCCCCCCCCCCCACACACACACACACACACACACACATTCCAGCGGCTAATAAGGACAGAAGTGGTGAAAGAGAAATGAAGTCGGACTTTATCTGTAAACCAGCACAATGTAGATTTGAGTTCACAACACCAGTTTGTCCTAAAACCTGAGCGCTCCCTGTGAACCTGTATGCAGTAAGGTGACACGGACGAGTATGACTGGATTATCCCACTGTTCAGTCTTTTCTAATCGCCACAGCGTCTATTACGTAACTTCTAAACTGTACACTGCGCCGCCTCATTTTCTAATTGGCTGGCCGTCGAGAGGTGCACATATGTGGTCGTGACCCGGCAAAGCGCCGCAGGCAGCCTGCCCTTCTGAACTGTTATATAATGTGTGTGTGTGTGTTGGTAGGCTCATCTCTCTTTTGAAGTGTGTTAACCTAACCTTGTTTTTGCCACTTTCTCCTATTTATTTTTTTTATTTTTGTGTTCCCCTGTCCCACATTTAACCCACGGTCTTAACACTGATTTAACTATAGGGCCTTAAAGGTTCAAAGACCTGCCAATCAAATTACAGTGAATGTATTCAATAAGTAAATGATTTAAAGCTTCCTGAGGTGGACGTTTAAAGGGGCATTCCACTGACTTAACGTGTGTGTGTGTGTGAGAGAGAGAATCCCCCAATTTTATGGAAGTGCGATACTGAATCATTGGAGTAGCCTCTTCACGTTAAAATGTGACGTGATAAAGGCAGAGGGTGTCATTAAAGCAGAGTTCTTCACATCTTTCACTGTGGAATAAAAAAAAAACCCTAATCAGGTTTTCAATTTTTCAAACTTTTATTTTACATTAAGATTTATACCCACTGCACCCCCAGTTCCCTTAAATTTCCTTTAACATCATATCAGTAAATAGATTTTGGCCCCACAATTGGAGATTGTCCCACAAACATTTAGTATCTGCTTGATCCAATGCTTCATAGGAGCTGTGTTGCACTACCCAGAATGCGTGCGCACACACAGTTGAAATATCCTTAGCAGTGTTGTTCACAGAAGTACATTACTGTACAACAGCCTCTCTGTTGGGCTGCTCAGATGGTTTCCAGTCTGTAGGCCGAACAATAGCCACCAATTCCAGGCCTCAACAAGACTCTGCCTTGCTTTTAAGCACAATAACTCATTACCCCACGGAGGAGGCAATGTGCCATTTGTTGTCCGATGACGTGATGGATACAAAGATTAAAGGCTGTATCTTTTAACAGATGTCAAACTGGACGGGGGGGGGGCCGGGGGGTGCGTGGGTGTCATCCAGAAGTCAGTTATGTAATGTCTGGACAAGTCGTCAGAGTGCACATCTGCTGCTGGTTTCTAAATTACTACATTTTGCCTCCTGCTGCCAGCGAACAATTAACATTAGAAATAAAACATTTTATTGATGTTTTGATTATTTGATGAGTAGAAGCTTCGTCACTATCTATCTCTACGATGATGGGTTACTTTAAATTTGGTTATAAATGCCATGTATTTTGTCCCAATACATTTTCCTAAAAGTGTGTCTAATAAAACACTGAGGCTACGCAGGACTATCTTCATCTATCCCTTATATCAAAGACTTGCTGAATCGTCGGTGTAAGGAGCTGAGGCATGAGAGGGAGGGGGGGATGACGGAGATGGATAAGATGGGACATCAATGTCGAGAGCCGGGATCAGCAGCTCGCTCCAGGCACTGAGCCCCGCACTGAACTAGTGCTCGACACCCATTTAAGCAGTCAAGTGCAACAGAATAACTATGTATGTATGTCTTTTTAGTGGACCGTGATACAAGTTTTAAAAAATAAAAGCATGTTGGAGATAAAGCTTAGGTTGTTTTTGTTTTTATATTCTGCAGATTAAACTGCAGTGGTTACCAGGTCCATTGCAAAGGCAGCGTGTGTGCTGCAAACTCCAGTAGAGCATAGAAGTGTGGTATCACGGCATCCCTGCTGCGTCCTCTTTGCATGGATAGGTAGATGAAATTCCTGAAGGCTGAATGGTAACTGGAGTACGATAGTGCTGCAGTGTTGGCTGGTACTGTCGGCTGTGGTGACGCTGCTCGCTTAATTTCAGGGTTAAAAAGTGATCCTTAATAAGGCATTTCCAAACAGTGTACAGCTTTGTCATCTCCTGTCATATTGTTTTCACCCACGTTGTTTTGAGGATGTACTCGGGCTTATCTCACTGAAGAGACAATATTGAATAAGAGTCCTAAAGAAGGAAATGGAATTTAGGTTTTAGAACCTTACTCCCTGTGGCTCTCTATATGAGGGAGTCCCATAATCACTATTGTATTTAAAGGATTAGTTCAACATTTTTGAAAACTAGCTCATTTGATTTCTTGCTGAAAGCGAGATAAAAAAAGGTCGATGCCTCCTTTCGTATTTGTCTGGTCAATATAAGGCTGCAGCCGGTTAGAATAGCTTGCATAAAGACTTGGCCTGCCTGCCAGCGCTTCTGAAGCCCACTAATGAACACACATCTTGTTTATAATCCACACAAAAAACGTTTCCTGTCTTTATGCTAAGGTGAGATCAGGCTGCTGATGGTAGCTTCATATTTAGTGTACAGATATGAAATTTGTATCGGACTTCTTATTTGACCCTCGGTAAAAAAAAGCAAAGTATTTCACAAAATGTGGAACTATTCTGGGTTTTATTTATTTTTTAAGTTGGTTTCTTTAAAGCCATGACTAAGAGCAGCTCTCGGATCAGATTAGGCAGATGTCTCTGTAAGTGGGCAGCCACACTAATCAGTTCTAATGTTCTGCCAGGCTTTCTGTTTGTGTTTCTAATCCTTTGAGTCGCACAACGAGATGATGTAGAACTTATTAATTTGATCCTCTTCTGAGATCTTTGTGGTTGCTGCCATTTATTTCATGGATCATCCACATGGATGTCTACTGCATATATAGACGATCCTCACAGGGGCGGCTCTTTAACTTTTCTGTCAGGGAGGATGGAAACTTGCCTTTTGATGTTCCGTCCACTTTGGCCCTCCTCTTGTTCAGGTGTGGTTCAGCGAGAAATTCGACGCCCCGTTGCTGAGCCCCAGGAGCCCTCGCAGCCCGTTGGCCCAGCGGCACGGCCCCGGTCTCGCAGACGTCTTCCAGTATGACCAGTGGCTGGCAGTGCGACACGAGGCCACCCTGGTGCCCATGCAGGAGGATCTGGCCATTTGGCTCACCGGCATGCTGGGTAAGTGTCAGCCAAGAAGAACTGCTTTTTAGTTTAGTCTTTCTGCTCCCTGACTGTTGGGTATCCTGTGGTTAAGTAAGGTTTTCTCTTTGTAGTATTTTACTGTAGTGTAGTTAGATGGAAACATACAACAGAGTAAATGTGTCCAAACCTGTGCATATGTGAATCAACACTGGGCAGTTGCATGCTAACAGTTTGCCCCTTGAGGCTATGAAAATACGAAGCACAATTGACATGGGTCTAACGTGTAATTGGATTTGGATGTTGCCATTTCCGATTGGGCCTCTGCAAAGCACAGAAACACGAGTGGAACAGAATCCCTCATTTCACCCGTCTCTATTATACTGACATCCATTGTCCCGTACGATACAATGGAGCAGCGAGGTAATTGAAGCTGATTGGAAACTGACTCTATTGTTGACTGGCGAAACCATTTTTGCAGAAGCACAAAGTTCAGTTTTTTTTTCTCACGAGGAATGTGGTACTCAACCTGAGTTATTGCTACTGCGATGACCTGTATCCCACATTTAAAAACTTTTTAAAACAATCCATTGTCAACCCCGAGGCGACTGCAGAAACGGGTTGGTGAGCGGTAGATGAAGTTTCAAGGCTCGGCCGTTGTTGTGCGGGAAAATCAACTTTTGTGGAGCAATCTTTGTCACTTGGCATTATGGCTATTGTCTTTTTTGTGGATTTTTTTCCAAATGTAAATTCAGTTGCCATGGCCTTTTGTTGGGTTTCCCAGGGCAGTGATTTACAATGAGTCGTGGGAACACCATAAGTCCTTGAGGAGTCTGTGGAAAGTCTTATTTGTAAGGTCTTACAACAAAAGACTGTAGAAGAGAGAGAAACTGCTCAGAGTCTTGTGTTGTATTTGTATTACATCTTGGATGTAATTGGGTTTTATTCTGTGCTGGAGATATGGATTTGACCTACAAAAAGTGAAATGTAGTGGGACATATCTGATCTTTTTATGAAGGGCTCTTGCAGATGGAAAGGTAGGATCATTTGCATTGTCTGTCTTTTTTCCAGGAGAGGAGGTGAGAGCAGAGTTCTTCATGGAGGAGCTGAACAACGGCGTGAAGCTCTGCCAGCTTATCGGTGTGCTGCAGACTAAGATCGCCCAGAGCTGCCCCTCCGCGCTCTGCAATGTGAGTCAGACAGGAGCAACGAAAATAGCTCGGACGATCGTCCAAAGGGCAGCTTTCATGCTCACACGTGGGGGCTGTTTGGGGAGAGCTCTGTAGGTTTAAAGTTTTCTGTTAAGTTTCTTTTGACATTTTGTTTCCCGGAATAGCCAATCAACACTTTACACGTTCTTGAGGTGGGGGCGCAGGGAGGAAGACGAGGCTGCACGCAAATGTGGTGTTTGAGCTAAAGCAGTTTATTTTCCCGACAGCTGTTCCCCACGAGGAAGGTTGCATGCAAGCGGGACGCCTCTCCGAGATCCTTCTTCGCTCGTGACAACACCGCCAACTTCCTGGCCTGGTGTCGCCACATCGGCGTCGAGGAGACCTACCTGTTTGAGTCTGAGGGCCTCGGTAAGAGCTTCAGCAGCGATCGCTGAAACTGTAGACTTGCTTTCATGTATTCATTTTTTATATATATATAATTTTTTTATATCAACGTAACTGTACAATGCTTCTATTTTGTCATGAAGAATTGTAGCAGATTTGGAAGTTCTGCCATAATAGGAAAAATGGCAATGAACTGAATTTTATCCTAAAAATCAATATTTACAGGAAAGAGTGTCAAATTAGTCCATCTTTTTATTTTCTCCCCCTTTCTCAGTTTGTATACAGCAGCTTTAACATTGTTTGTTTTAGGCTGATGTGACCTGGCAACCCTTTCCTGGTTATTTAGATATGAATGTAGTTTGTAAGAACCCACAGTAACTAGCTAGTCACAGTTCTACCTCTTAAGTAACCCAGAGGTTCTCAGTGATGTGGGGCAGTGAGGAGGTCACCCTCAACCGTAACTGGTGAATCTTTTTTATTCCCGGAGATCGAAGTGCAACGAAGCATCCCAATTACTCTTACACCGGTCTTATCTCAGCCAAGTCATGAAACCATTTACAGCGTCTTCAATTGGTAAAGCATGAGTTGTCCTGCATGTCCCTGGCCGTCGTCGACCTAGTGGAAAAAAACTCACCTCGTTTTTCCTCAAGCTTTTATTTCAGCAGGCATGGGTTGAGTGCAGAATGGCTATAAAGTCCGGCCAAAAGGACATTGAGACAAAGTAAAAAAGAAACGGGACATCCTGTGCACAACTAAAAGATACTTGAGGAGTTTTTAAATGTTTACTAAGATGTAGATCTATCTGCAGGTTTGTGCAAAACACTGTAGCATATTTATTTAGCCGTCTAATCCATGCAAGTGATTTTTGAACTGTTAAATGTTTTGTAGTACCTGGGAGGAAACGAGAGGAGAAATGATGCCAAAAAACTTAAAAGATAGACGGAAAGAACTGCAGTTGCCATTGAAGTGTTGGTGACTGAAACAAGTGCCATAACTCGAGCGTTACCTGGCTTCATATTGAGGCTGTTAAGTGTCAAACAGACTGCGTTGGTAAGATCCTAATAAGTTTGCAGAGCTCTGTGGTTTTAAGCCTTAACTTCTTAATGGTTTAATGGGATCTGCCCTGGAGAGCAATCACCCGGAGTACACTGTATGGGGGATCACTTCATTACAAGTAATTGCTCTAAAAAAACAACACCGGATTGGTGCGATTTATTTATTTAGAAAGAAAAGCCGTCGTACTCTCCACCCCCGAACCTCTGTTCTCTTCTGCATGAATCACCCAACAAGCCCTCAGAGAATAACTCCCTTCATCTCGTGCTCATACGGTCACGTTTTGGAACCTCGTTCCTCTTCTCCCCCGTCATGTTGTGTATCTCTAAAGAAAACTAAAGCTATGTGCTAAGTCTGTTTATTGTTGCCTTTTCTGCCTCCAGTGCTGCACAAGGAGCCTCGACAGGTTTGTCTCTGTCTGCTGGAGATCGGCCGCATCGTCTCCAAGTGAGTCCACAGACACAGAAGCAGCAGCAGCAGCTTCTTTATGAAGAAGCAGTTTTTAACATTTTGGATTTTAACATTTTTAGCACCAAAGCTGCTCATGTAAACTCCGCTGTGTGTTGGCCAGGTACGGCGTGGAGCCTCCGGTGCTGGTGAAGCTGGAGAAGGAGATCGAGTTGGAGGAGAATCTGCTGCTGACGGAGGAGCCGCCTCCAGCCGTCAAAACCTTCAGCGTGTGCTGCCAGCACGGCGGCCTCTACCAGCCGGGGGTGAGTCCAGCCTGCCGGCCTGAACTCGGGGGCAGGGAATGAACTCTGTGCTGTCTCTAAACAGACGTTCCACCTGGAGGCCATACTCTCGTTTAGCCGGTCAAGTTGCTGCCCCCAAGCACTCGTAACATTAGTGAGCTTGTCATCTAACGTCAGTTTTGATGATGGCGGTCGTTGCTGGCCGCGCACACCCGAGCAGAAAGAACTGCAGTTAGTTCGAACATTTGCTTGCGCCGTCGTCTTCCCTCCCGAAAGATGTAAAGCGTTGAAGGGCTGCAGCTGATCACGTTAGCATCACATAGGTGGTGCATGTGCGACCCAGTTGAAGCCGAGCAAAGACACACTCGCCGCTTCATTGGCGCCCCGCAGGGGTATGACGCATCGCAGCCGACCATGTGACTCGTCGTCGACACGTGATCCCCGGGCTGCAGACATGTGGCCTCATAAAACCACGAGTACGCACAGCGATGAGCTGGCTGTCCACGTCACCTGTGCTTTTAACACTGTGTAAATCATGTCTGATGGACATGGTGGGTCTGACCGCGTCAGTGTTCCGTGGGTTTGTTCTCATGTGCAGTCTGGGGGGTACAACAAGAGTCCAACACTTTCAGGGTCGGGGGATTTATTCCCAGAGGAGACAGCCGGGCTAAAAATAACCACACTTACTGAAGTGGAAGGCAGTTTGCATTAAAAGCATCTACCAACTAGATGCATTTTCCTTTTTTACATGTTCAAATAAGCTGCAACTGTTATTTTAATCCAGTGCGTCTCCTGTATCTCAGCACGTCTCACTGCTTGATGCTGCAGTTGTATTATTGCCCTTAAATGTGTCTTCCAGTCGTCTGAGCTAACATTTACAGCTGAATGACCTTCAAGTGTAGATGTTAGCTTATAGAAGAAGCACATTAACAAGAGAATCCACTGTTGCTGCCATTAATGAGACCTCCAATATGGCCGCCTTATGGTTCTCCGTTCTCCATTGCAGGAGCACGGCATGGACGACCCGCCGTGCAACTGTTCCAACAGAGTCTCCATCGAGTACCTGTCTGAGGGACGCTACAGACTGGGAGACAAGACCCTCTTTATTCGGGTGAGTGCCCTGAACACACACACACACACACACACACACACCTCTTCATGTTAGTAATCATGCAGCCCATCCCAGGTAGAAGTACTGTGTTTATATCCTATTAGGTGTGTGGTACGATGCACGCTGACTGTGCGCTCTGGCAGGGACGGACACATGTAAGCTTGTTACCCAATGGCGGTGGAATCGCGTTAGGTGATTACATCATAATTACAGTGGCGTCCATGGTGCCAAGCCTCGGGACAGACGGGCTCATATGGAGCTCTGCTGCAGCTATTATGGGATGTTTCAAGGAATATGTCACTGTTGATTTTGGACTATCTACAGAGAGCTGTGAATTCTTATTTCATCAAATCATTTTTCTTGAGGAGAAAATATTCTGACCAAATGATTTCCTCGCGTCCACAGATGCTTCATGGTAAACACGTGATGGTGCGTGTCGGCGGCGGCTGGGACACGCTGCGCGGCTTCCTGATGAAATACGACCCTCTGCGAGTGCTGCAGTTCACCACTCTGGAGCAGAAGATCCTGGCCTTTCAGAAAGGGCCCCCCGGCCTGGAAGGTCACCATGGCAACACAGCTCCACCCCCTCCCCCTGACATGGACCCCCTGGCCGCTGTCAACAACCTCATCTCCTCCACGTCCTCCTCTTCCTCCTCCACCTCATCCTCTTCCTCTGGCTCGGCCTGTAAGCCGGTGTCTGTGACCGGCGCCGGCCAGACGTGTCGGTCCTACAACACTTCCCCGGCCTGCACGCCCACGTTGCCCAGAAAAGGTGCTGCCCCTGCGCCCAAGAAGAACCTCCAGGGGACACCTTCTTTCCCAAGGAAGCCCACCCAGCTGCCCCTGCCCACCACCACCACCACCACCACCACAGGTTCCTCCTCTCTGCCCTCCACACCCGTGGGAAGCTCCTCCAAACAGTCTCCCAGCCCGGGGTGTCGGGGTGTGCGGGTGCATCGAAGAGCTCTGACTCCATCCTCATCTCCATCACCTGCCCCTGCAGATCCAAGGCCAGCCTCCAAACTGAAGCTCAGGCCGCTGCCACGCAGCGCCGCCTCTCAGCCCAGGAGCCCCGTCTGCCCTGAACCGTCTTCCAAATGCCCCAAACCCTCGAGCCCCTGCTCCTCTCCCACCGCTACCTCTGTGCCTCGGCCCGTGGCTGCAGCAGTACGGGCACCACCCAGTAAAGATGCTCGGCCCCCATCCGGCCCCAGCCAGCGCTCTCGCCTGGCACAGCGCCGTCCGGGCTCCCCAGCCTCGCGCCTCCGTCTAGAGGCCGCCAGGCGGGTGCGGACGGCCGCGAGAGCCGCAGTGACGGCAACGCCAAGAGCGGCGATGACGACGACAACCCCCCAAACCCGGACCCCTGCCCCCAGCTCACGGACCGCCTCTCCGGCGCTGCAGAAACCTGCCAGCTCTCCGGCGAAGAGCAGAGAGGCCAAAGCCAAGGGGCCGGCCCCGACCAAGGCAGCTGCTGGCCCCCCGCGCGGTACTGCTGCTGCCCCCGGGCGGGTCCCTGGGGGCAACACAGGCCCTTCTCCCGCCAGCAAAGCCAATCAGAAAACAGCAGCCACAGCACAGAGAGCGGGCCGAAAGCAAGCAGCCACCACTAACCCCATCACCGGGAAGTCCAGTCTGAAACCTGAGGCTCCAGGACAGGCCCTGGCCCTGCAGAAGACCAGCCCCAACGTCAAAGCTGAGCTCGGAAAGAAGATCCCTCCTAAGGACCCTTATTTTGAAATGAACAGTAGGAGGAGGCAGAAGACGTAACGGGGACGGTCTCTGAGGACTTCACCAAAGCCAGCAGGCTGGTCTCACACAGCTTCTGATCACTAACCAGCACGTGTTGGAGCTCAGACTCTCGAAACAATGGAGTTCGCCTCAAAAAGCTTCTTGTTTTTTGAGCATTTACTCGTCTTCAAATTGATTTTTGTTTGTTGGTTTTTGGATGTTATTTAATGGTCTTTTATTATGTTTTAATCCAAAAGGGTCAAAGATGTCATGCTTTGTGTGTCTCGTCTTTGTGGTGATAAAATGGTCATTTTATTTGAGAGGTCAGCTCCATGTTCCTGGTTAACACTAAAACTTGCACAATGTTTACATTCTCACCTTCGTCACATGTACAGCCGTTACAATTTATTTGTGTCAAATGACGTTTAAAGAACAAATGATCGAATTTTGTAGAAAAACTGTTCAATCACTAACCTCAAAGCTCTTTTAGACTCAGGCATGATTTTAGTAAAACGCACTTGGTCAGTTTTTTTATTTATTCATGGCGAAGCAGCTTCTGGGTCCTGTTTCCTCCAACAGGCCAACGTTGTGAAACGTCTGAAGTTCAGTAGCACAACTGGAACAGAAATCATGGTTTCTGATTAAATGTTTCTCCCCCAGTGAGAACAAACCTTCCACTGGTGGACAGTCAGATGTAACACTTGCCTGAATCTTTTTCCTATAAATGATATCTGGGGTGGCAGGTTTGTGACAATGGCGCTGGATAAAATGTCACCCCGGGATCGAACCTTCCTGTCACGTGCCTTCATCAGGAATTGGCATTAGAATGTATTAGATGAGGGGGTGGTGGTTAATGGTTGTTGTTGATAAAAATTGCACAGTGTGTACCAGCACTCATGACTTTGGTTTCTTAGAGAAAAGCCAGAGTCGCAGATGAACTACTGATCAAACGCCTCTTTTATTTGAACAGAAAACACTCGGGCCCTCCAGTGGCCAAAATCCTTTTTAGAGCAGAAACGACTTGGTAAAGACTTTTTAAATGGTTTCTAATGTTTGTGGGTATTAAAGATCTAGTTTTCTATGTTTGTGTGTGTGTGTACAGTATTATCAGTGAGGCTTTTTTCCCCCCTGTTTGGCACTTTACAGAAACTGCTGTTTGTCATGATTTGAATGTTGATTCTGTGTCTATGTTCCTGCTACACTTTTTTTTGTTTTGTTTTTGGTCATTTTTGATTAATAAATGGAAAGTGTTTTAAAGGTTCTTGTTGCATTTGTCTTATTTGCTCCAAATGTTTCTGAGGATTTGTTTTCCCCTCTAAAGCTTTTAAAACTCTCTTAACCTGTAAACCCAACAAAGTCCTCAGTGTTCAGACGGTGAAACAAACACGGGTGCTGGGCAATATGCAGAAGAATCTGCGATTATTCCTGACGCTGTTAATGAGAACCAGAGGTCAGTTACTAATGACTAACTGCACAGAAAACCATGCAGAGGACTTAGTAATTTGGCTGACTAGACCTCAGACTGTTGGAGCAGGAGAAATGGCACCTATCGTACTTTTTACTGCAAACCTATGCAATGACCAACGGTAAGGGTAGAAATGTGCTGGGGGTTGAAGAGAAACTGTTTTTATAAAACTTTTTAATGTAATTTAAATGAGGTTTTCAGGGTGGTGGGGTTGATTTGAATAAAGGTTCCATTATAAAATGTACTTAGATGATACAATCCTTTGCATTTTCGTTAAAAAAAGAAAATCAGTTTTAACTGCAGGAGGAAAAAACAGTCAGAGCCAGAACAAAAAGTTGTTTCTCCCTCAATAAGTCCAGAGAGATTTTACACCATTTCTTTTTCTATAAATAATCTAAAGTATCTTGAAGATGAACTTTTTTCCCACTGCATCTTTGACACAAACCTGATCCTTCTGTTGCTGCTGGATGGAAAAACGCTGGTCTACTGTAATTTCATTCAAATTCGACCATCTTCGACCTAAGCAGAAGTTTGATCAGACGGCAGAAGTGAAATCACCTGTACAGGCTGCAGGGCCTGAAAAGAAAGTGCAGTCTGAGAATCTGAACATCATTTTTTTGGTCCTCCAAAAGTCACCTTGTATTCTGCTGCCCTCTAGAGGTTCCAAACAGGCACTGCGTCCTGTTGAGTCAGTTTGGTGGTTTAATGTTGTGATGTATGTTGGATTACAAAGAGATGAGAGGAAAACATTTGACTCAAACGTTCAAACGTTTGAGTGCAAACTCACCACGGCAAATTCTCTTTTTATACATCCTCATGTTAAAAAAAAAGAAACATTCTGCAAGTCAAACACATGGATGTAAAATTAATTGCATAATATCACCAGACTGCGTTAGTTTAAGTGGAATCAGCTGTTGTCTAATGTGATCGGTGCACTGAGCCGATAGAATTTGTAACACAGGCACTCTGCACAGCAACCTCCAGGGCAAGAAGCAGTGATATCTACGCATGGGAGGAAGATTTCAGATGCTTTAGTTGAGTAAAAGTACTAATACCACACTGAAAAGTCATGTAAACGTATGCAGACACTTACTTCAGAAAAAGTTATGCTTGTGTTACTGTACTTGTACTACTTGATATACTCAAGTTTATCCTACAGAAATGCATCATATTCAGTTCTTCATGTGTGACAATGCTTTCCAGCTCACCCAAGGTTGATTTGTATTATCAGTAGGAGAATCTTCTCAACCCAAAAATGACCCAATTTGGAGATAATTCACTGGACATGAAGGGAAGGAACAAGTGTCATCTGCATGTTAATGAGTAACTACAGCTGCAGTGGAGTGCAAAGTACAGTATCTGCCTCTGAGATGTAGTGGAGCAGAAGTATAAAATGCCTCAAACTTGTACTTAGGTGTAGCGCTTGAGTAAATGTTACATTCCACCGCTCTAATCAGGCAGTACATTTTTACTTTAAAGTTCCTATCAATAAAATTTGCAATGTCTCCAATGACTACAAAAGGTGTGCGTATTGTTTCCAGCGTGTTTCTGGCAGTTAACAGGTATTTGATTTAGAATGCAGCATGTACACAAAACACCATTTATTAGTTTAATAGAATGAAATCGTACTTTCTGCTGTTTTATCAACAGTTTGCTGTGATAAACTGTATATATATATATATATAGTATGTGGGTATATTTATATAGCTGTATATGTATGTGTGTGTATATACACATACTATTCACAAGCAGAGAACAGAAGGCACTTTTTCCCTGTAGGTATTTATTAAATATAAAAAAACATTAAATACCAATCACAGTTGACCTCATTTCACGGACGTGTCTGCATGTGGTTTTGGATTATATTTATAGTCATGAGACCAGAAAGCTCAGTAGCTCAACAGAATACTGAGTGTGAAACTCTGACAAGTCATGGCGTTAAACAGATAATCAGTCCGAAAAATGAAATACAGTAAAACTTCAGTGCAAATTACAGACTGTCAAGAGTGCACACAGGTGAGCAACAGGTTAAAACAACTGTTCTGAGTGAGTGTAGAGAAGAAAAAATACTGTTTATTCTTATTTTGACAAAAAAACAAAAAACAATATTGTGTTCATTTACTTTGTCAGTTTTTGTTTAGTTGCTTGTCCGTGACTGCTGAACTCAAGACCTTCAGGGAGAAATGGCACATTTAGTTTATTCTTAAATCATCACATAAACTTTTCTCTTAAAAACCTTCGAGGATCCATTTGTATTTTACGTTTCAAATCAACTTTACAAAAGGTACACATTTAGTTTTTTATTAAAAGTCTGGCCTGAATGTGTAGTTCTAAACCAAACTACAAAAACAGTGGACGCAGTTTTTCAGACGCCAGATATCAAACATTTGGTTTGTCGTGTTAATCCGTCTCTCCACAGATAAGATGTCTCGCTTGGTCATTTGTTACTTCAGTGCAAACTGTAAAATGGGCAGAAGAAAGACACCAGAAAGCATCAACAGCTACATTTTAGCTCAAAGGAGGATCTTTAGTTCCTCTTGAACAGTTTCAGTGTAATTTATTTAATATAATTCATATCATTTCATTGTTAAATAAAAGTGGCATCAGTCTTTGTACAAAACCTTTTTAATATTAAAAAAGAATAAAATCCTCCTGAAGAGCGTCGGTGATATAATCCGTCCGTGCCACTTGCGCTGCTTTTCCAGTCAGCTGATCTGGGGTCAGGTACCAGCACCAGTTATGAAGAACGATATTGCTCCAGTCCACCAGTCTCTCTGCGGCTTCCCCGGGCAGTCTGACCCCCGCGGGTCAGTTCGGGGGTTCAGACGCCGACCGGACGTGCAAGACTCCGCCTCCACGCAGAGGCGGCGAGTTTACAGGAGCAGGGGCGTGTGTTCTCCGGCCGGCTCCATCCGCCTGGTGAGCTGCCAGACTCTGGCCAGGAGGCGGTTGGGCAGCGGCGGGAAGTGGTGGCTCGGGTCCAGGACGTTGGTCTTGCGGCGCTCGCGCTCCTGCAGCCACATGAGGTACGGGCTGGGCGGGAAGAACGGCCGGGAGCGCTCGCGGTAGAGCTGCAGCACGATTCCGCCGACGCCGAGCACCACCCACACCGTGATCATGACGTAGTCTAAAAGGGAGGAAGAGAGAGTTAAGACGAGGAAACATTTGAGTTGTGAGGCGTTACAGAGGTGGAGGTTCCAGTGAGGCTCACCGATGGTTTGGAAGGGCACGTCGGTGAACATGGCGCTGAAGTTGTTGTTGAGAAAGCGTTTGAGGATGTTCAGCGTGATGTAGGACAGGCTGGTGTAAATGTAGGCATTGACGGCTAGAATGACAGCGTAGGAGCCAACGACGCCACACGTGGTGATGTTTCCCTGATGTCACAGAAACAAAGAAACCGAATCAACGACAAACTCCCTCTTTTAGTCTCACTTTCTGAATTCTGAATCAGGCTTTAAAGGAAACAATTAAAACACTGCAGGAAAATCTGTCAAAATAAGACAATATCTTGACGTTTCTAATCATGTCAGTGAATCACACAAGTAAGAGAGCACTTCTGTAATAACAGATCAAAAGCTGCCAGGTAATCAATGCATTACGCCATCTTGCTCCTGCTGTTTACTTCTGTTGCATCTTTGATTAGAATGGCTGCGGGCTGGTTCGCTAGAAGGCTCCAAGAATCCTGATCGGAACCGGTTCAAGAACCAGAGTTCATTTGGTGGAAAGAGGGCAACATGGTCATGAGCGTTCAATCTATTCAATTCAATTTTTCAATTCAATTCAATTTTATTTATATAGCGCCATATCATAACAAAGTTATCTCAGGGCACTCAATCACATGGAGCCGGTCGAGACCAACCTCCACACACACAAAGACCCAACGTTCC
>JAVQJL010030399.1:0-20725 GCA_036024295.1 Nannoperca obscura | reverse complement strand
GAAGTATGGGTAACTGTAAGAGTCAAACTTCACTTTTTCTTTAAATTCTGACTTTTTTTTATTTATTCTGACTTTTTTTTTAAAATTCTGACTTTTTTTTTTCTTGCATTCTGACTTTTTTTTTTTTTACTAAAACATTTTTTTTTATAATACAATAAAGTCAGAATTCTAGCATAAAAAAAAAAAATTCACACGTGTCCCTAATCCTCTTCCGTATATTGCCATGTTATTTTTTTTGTTTTTATATTTTTGTTTATTCTCTTTGTATATGTTTTAAACCAAAGTAAAGAATTCAAGCTTTAGCGAGGTGTGACCTCAGCTATTGTACAGTTGGTGTTTTTAGCCCACAAGTCTCCATAAATGTATATGGATTCTGTTTGTTGGGATTTTGTTACTCATTCATCCATGACAAATGGCTAACACAGCTGGTTGGTGCCTTTTTTGTTTGCAGACTCCACCCCTCCCCTCAACACCTTGCTGCCTTCACCTGGTGCCTGGCCCTACAGTGCCTCAGACAGTCCCCTCAACAACGCACACAACTCAGCAAAGTACACAGACTACAAGACCAGCTGGCCCCCAGAACCCATTGGACACAAATCCTGGAAAGCCAGCCGTGGCAGCAGCCAGACCCAACTGTCCCGCCCACCTCCAGGACTAGCCAGTCAAAAGCAGCCATCACCTTCCCCTTGGTCTGGAGGAGCCCCTCGGTTGGCTGGCCGTGGCTGGGGCGGTGGCTCGACCACCACTGGTAATGCCCCAAAACTAACTTTCATGTTGTTTTGGTGCTTGTTGAAATAATCAGCTGATTTTAACGTCCATTTATATATGATTTGGAAGAGCAGCCAAGCCTTGGTGGCAGCAGCAGGGAAAGTCATTCATCATTTATTACTTTTGAGGAGCCAAGGGGGAAAAACAGAGTGTGACTGTGTTTACAGGGAACGTGGAAAACTCTCACTCAGTCTCTTTTTTTCTTCTCTCTCTCTCTTTTTCTCTTTTTCTCTCTCTCTCTCTCTCTCTCTCTTTCTCTCTCTCTCTCTCTGTATGTCTGTCTGCAGGCTCGACCTGGAGTGACGGCACCTCTCGGGAAAGCTGCTGGTTGGTGCTCAGCAACCTCACACCACAGGTAAACACACAGACACTGGCTTGTTTAATCTCACGTCATGCATGCACTAATCATAAGAAAAGTAATTCCACATGGAATCCACACCTCAACCCTTCCATTTAAGTTCACCATTGTCCATCTTGTATATTTCTGCAGATTGATGGCTCCACTTTGAGGACCATCTGCATGCAGCACGGCCCTCTGCTGACCTTTCACCTGGGCCTGACCCAGGGCACTGCTCTGATTCGCTACGGCTCCAAACAGGAGGCAGCCAAGGCTCAGAGTGCACTCCACATGTAAGACTCAGTCTGTTGTTCTTCATAATAACACTCTCCTGTATGTGGCAAATATGTATGGGAAATGGCTCTTAAGCTCACTAATTAAAACATCTCGTGTTCAATTGTACAAAAACCGATGTAAAAACAACAAATCGCCATTTTACAGGGGCTATTTTTTGGCATGGACCAGTTGCCAAGCAACCAGGATAGACTTAAAGTTACTGGCCCCAACCAAGAAATAGTCCCCCTGTAAAACCATAACCATGTTTGTACAGATCAAACACATGAGTGTAACGTGTTAATTATTGAGCTTTAGGTGTGCTCGGGTCGGTGGATTTGGACTTCGGGCAATTAACTTTTTTAAAACCCATACGTAATTTAAGAGTGACTGACAGACATTTGTTTATACCAGGTGTGTTCTGGGTAACACCACCATCTTGGCGGAGTTTGTGAGCGAGGAAGATGTGGCTCGCTACATTGCACATTCCCAGGCCGGAGGAGCGGGGAGCGGAGGAACCACCCCCAGCTCTGCAGGCTCCGGGCCTACGGCAACCTCCGCGGTGGGGGCTAATGGTAACTGCGAAAGAGGCGGATCAGGAGGTGGCAGCGCGGGAGGAGGAGTAGACGGAAGTTCCACAGCTGGAGGAGCAGGAAATGGAGGAGCCGGGCATTCCAGCTCTGGGTGGCAGAGTCTGGACAGCACAGGCAGCTCATCGGACCAGTCTGCCACCCAGGGGCCCGGGCTGGGCATCTTCGCCCAGTGGAGCAGCAATGGGACAGGGGTGGGCGGGGCTGGAGGCATGGAGGCTGGAAGGCAGGGTCTGTGGGGGGGAATGGGTGGGATGAGCGGGGCGGGGTACCCCAGTAGTAGCCTCTGGGGTTCTCCGGCACTTGAGGATCGTCACCAGATGGGCAGCCCTGCCTCACTGCTGCCAGGGGACCTGCTGGGCGGGGGGGGCGACTCCATCTAAGGGGCCGACTGACACACACACACACACACACACACACACACATTTTACACCCAAGTTGTAATACATGTCACACTCTGTATTTATTTACACGTAGAGATGACATAAATTAAAGCTACACTGGTCACCCAACACGCAGACACTCAGCATTTATACTACACACATGCAGTACATGCACACATTACTTTCACACATACACATTAAACCGCTTAACTTTAAATGAAGACAACAGTAAAACTTGAACCGGGGAAAAAGGTGAAATCCATTAAACTCTTAGGACTCAACTGGATAGCTCTTTGTCTTTTTACTCCAAATCCCACCATCTGCATTCAGAGACCCGATCACTCAGGCATGCACTGTAGACCGGCTCAGCCAGAGTCGTACATGTCAACAAGTTTAGCTATTGCTGTTTTTATTGTGCCACAACTTATTTTTTTTCTTTTGTATTACTATTTAATGGTCAAATCTCAAAATTCAGACTTGCAGACTGAGCCCTCGTAGACCTGGCTGGCGTAGTTCTTGGTTCTCAAGTTTGGAAGCTTGAGAGTGGGGAAGGATCTGGAGTTTGTAGAAAATTTGGGACAGCGCAACACTACTGAGTCAAATGGACCATCAGCGACCTTTAAGATCTGGAAAAGGAGAACGGTTTTAGTAGGTACAGACACCTTGGTGGAAATATGCCATCGAACATGGGACCCAAGGTAAAAAACAAAAACAAAAAAAATATCTAAACAACATTAGCCAAACTTGCACTATATGCCTCTGGGTTTGTTGTTGACATCCTCCACAGATCCCTCCATTTTTTCAAAACGGCTACAAAACAACTACACAGACCTTACAGGACGACTCAATGTTACAACAGCAGTGGCCTTGGCTAACACCCAGCGGCCACCCGCACGCCATGTCAGCAGCACCACACCTTCTCATCAGTTACACACTGCTCTTATATTTGACAAGCAAAATTGTAACTCCTTGTTGATGTACGTCGGTTGTTTATCTTTTTTTTTCTCTTCTGTTTATAAAGAACAGAGAAATGTGTGAAACTTTGTGGAAATCCAGAGATGTTCTTTTTTTTTTTTTTTCTTCCCTTCAAACACTGACCTCGCTATTGTATTTTTTTCATACTCGAGAAATCAAGTTGGTTATTCTATATTGTCATGATGTTAATGATGACTATGATCACTTATTTACTCGTTGTACAAGGTGCCCTCCTGCCTGCCTGTGTGCGCATGAAAGGAGTGATGACAGTATGATCGAATGCAGGAGGATGTGATGAAGATAATGTTGATGATATTGGGAGTGTCTGTGTTATTGCTACAATGTTGAATGTTTCTTTCTTGTCCATGAGAGATTCATGAGAAGTGTGTGTGTGTGTGTGTGTGTGTGTGTGTGTTTTCGCTTGCTTTTGAACACTTATCTGCTACAGTCAGGGAAGTGAATTGATGTTAATCTGACAGCTTGCATTTGAGCGAAAGGGTGTGTGTGTGTGTGTGTCTGTGTGTGTGTGTGTGTGTGTGTGTGTGAGAGAGAGAGAGACTGTCTGGATATTGTGATAGCTAAAAAGTTCAAAAATATTGGCACTATTGCATATGTCTCGTAAGTTGTGTTTTTTTAGCAGCATTTTGTTCCTGTTATTTGTTTTCTTTTCTTTTTTTTCTGCCAAATGCAATAAGAGAATATTTTGTTTTTAAGACGAAGCAACAAACTGAAGGCATTTCTATTAAGATGCCAAATCCTACCATACCAAGCTGAGCTGGAACAGTGTTTTACAGACACGTTAAAGACATTACCTGTTATATTTTACTGTTTGTTTTGTTTTTTTTGTCATGTATCAGTTTAAATTAAGTCAGTCTTTATTATCACTCCTGTTCAGGATGTTTTCATTTATTTCAGATGTTACAAAAAAGGAGAGGAAATTAATTTAAAGCAGAAAAGAACAAGATAATAAAGGTTGAATTGAACTCTGTAGTGGTTTCTTGTTTGTTTTGTGCGACCGAGTTGTTAACAGTTGACCTATAGGATGTCTGGTATTCACAGCACATTTCCATTTGGTGTTTCAGGTTAAATGCCAACCATCTTATGAATTCACGTTTTTCCTGTATCATAGGACTGTATTTTTTGCCCTTGAAATACTTTTTTAAAAAAAACATCTACCGTATTGTTAGTGCTAGACAAGTTCATGTCAGGGTCACTACCGCATTAATTGTGGAACAGCTGCAAATTTTTCATCCCATTATTTAATGTTTAAATTGTGTTTTTAAATGAGTAATGACCTCAAGTTCAAGATTTCCTTCTGATGTAGAGCTTTAAAAAAACGAGTAAATTAGGATTAGAAAGGGAGTTTTTATCACTTGTGATGCAGGGCCATTACCTCAACCAGCCGTTCAGAGCCGGGCTGAAAACAACTTTACGCTGCTTATTTTTGCTTTTCTCTTGAGATTTATCAGGATTTTAAAAGTTATGCCTATAAAATGTTAAAAGACACAAAAATTTAAATGAAAGCTTACTTTAAATTTACGCTGTATTTTGCTGTTTTTTTTGTGCTTTATTGTTTAACACTCTGAATTACTCTGGCGCATGCGCAGCAGCTGTGTTCTCAAAGTGTGTCCCTTAAAGCGTTTTATGAGCGGTGCCTGCAACAAGATCAACTCACTACGGTATACTGGTGAGGTACTTAAAACTATTTAAAAGCCAGTGAAAATATTATTTCCAGGACGAATTAGCTGTTAATCTAGGAAAGATGTTTTTGTGTTGTTGAAATGATCTTTACACTTAATATTTATTGTTATTTCGGCTGTTGCGTCGCAAAAACTAATATATGCTGGCAAAAATGTCTTCTTACTTACACTTAGACTTACTTAGGTTACAGCTTATTTTTCATTGCTGTATACTGAATAATACAAACATTCTGCAACTCCATTTTAATCGGGCATATGTTCAAATGTTAACATATTGTCAGGTATAAAGTAACCTAAGACATTTTTGCAGGACCCACCACTAGAGGGGGGTGACACTAGAGACGTCGGTGTAACAGAGCCGCGCCACGTCCATTCTTTAATTAACTCATTTTCTTAAGGAATTAATGAGAGAATGACGTATTGGTGTAAATACACGTATCAGCTTCAAGCGAGGGGTGCGAGTGGTGCTTGGTGCGCTTCATTCATTCCTGCAGAAACCAGCAAGCGGCAGCGGCGGCTTTAAGACAATCCGGGCTTCTCCTCAAGTCTGCGGATGACATCATTGATATTGTCAATGGTGTAAACGGAGAGAGGTGGGTGGGAGAGAGAGAGAGAGAGACAGAGAGACCTCGGTGTCTGGTCTCGGCGTTTTCCCTCCCCTCTAAAAAAAGAAAATCGCGACAGTGAGAATCTTCCACAGTCGCAGGGCTCGGGTCTGCTCGGATTCAGCTGTATTTATTTTGTGGTCTTTTTCTGGAGTGTGTGTGCGTGTGTGTGTGTGTGTGTGTGTGTGTGTGCTGGGGGGGGATCCGGGTCACAGATCTCCGAGGTTATGAGCCGCCCGAAGCCCCGTCGGTGCGTCGCTGTCCAGGGTCCTGAGTGAGGAAGCGCCAGCGGGCGACCACGGAGCCGGACACAACCCGGTGAGGAGGAGGGGGTGGTGGGGTGTATGTTGGCCAGTCAAGGTGTCTGGAGGCTTGTGCGTGTGTGCGTGTGTGTGTGTGATGGTGTGTGTGATGTGGTTTGGGTTAAACAAATAGAGTCGTGTTGGGGCGGGAGGCTCGCGCTTGTTCAGAGGTCCTACCTGTATATATAAAGGGTGCGGTTATGGGAATCATCACCACATTACATGGTCAGTGAGGGACGGACGGTGGGGTTTTGCACTCAGCACCCTTCCCCATTTCCTCTCTCGTGGTATCCGTGAAAACATAACGTCTTGCCCGTGTTTGCAATCCTTTGCACCAGCAGCGGGTCTCCGTTTTATAACACTGGCAGCATACTGGCTGAGAGGGCAGACGGGCTGGGGAGACCAGAGGTAAAGGGTTTGGTCATGTGCAGCAGCGGCTTGCTCTGCCTCATTTTCCCTGCACAGCGCGTGTGGATGGCGTGTATGTGGGTCTACAATGCAGCCAAGACTGGAAAAATGAACTTAGTCAGCGTTTAGTGCAATGTCAAACTGAAACCTCTTTCCTGGCTGTTCAGACAGACGGGGCTTGGGTGAGGGGAACATGACTCATTCGGATTTCGCCAGGGGACTCCAGACAGAAACTGGGAGTTTATGCAAATCTCTTGTACACAGGACCAGACTCCCTTGAAGTGCTTTGGGAAGAGTGTATGAGATGCTGATTCCCCCCCTACACACACACACACACACACACCAGCAGCTCTGAATAAATCATGTTATACAACTACACACTCTGTTCCTCTTTGCTCTCACCTTTTCCCCATGCACTTTATAAACACTACATTGGCCTACATTGTTGTCCTCCGAGATACCGGAATATATGATCCCGTCCTCTGAAGGTGTAATGACTCTAACTCAACAAAACATTGCTGATAGAAGCAGGGTGGTTACATTAGATCCTGTGTACTGATAAATGTTTTGCCTCCACAGTGGGTTTTAGTCACCCTAAGTCACTTTATAGCTGAAAGTGAGCATCATTTTCCTTCCTAGTTCCACTGATTCAACTCCGGCTGCACCACGTCGCTGTTGTGGTCCAGTACTTTACGCTTCTCATCTCTCCTGTCGATTTGTCGCAAGCTTCCACTTTAATTTTCTTTCATGATACAGCTGCCCCAGGGCTCAAAGCTTTGAGTTTCAGGTCTGCAGCTTTGCACCACTGTCCTTTTACTCTATTGATCACCAGTGATTGATGGCAACCTTGTGTGTGTTTGTATCTGTGTGTGCGTGTGTTTACCCCCTCCAGTGAGTTGAAAAGCTTAGGAGCCATGGAGTTGAGAGTGGGGAACAAGTACCGCCTTGGGAGGAAGATAGGAAGCGGATCCTTTGGAGATATTTACCTCGGTGAGAATTTGGACTGTTTTCACTTTGTGACCTGACGTCGTTCCTTATCTTCTTCAATTGCAAAACAGAGGATGTTACACATATTCCAGTTTTTGTGAACTGTGTTAAATAGCGTAACGTGTACGAAATAATTGACATGTAACAACATCTCTGGTATCTCCACCATCAGGTTCTAACATCGCTACAGGAGATGAAGTAGCCATCAAACTGGAATGTGTGAAGACCAAACATCCACAGCTCCACATTGAGAGCAAATTCTACAAAATGATGCAGGGCGGAGGTAAGGCGCTACGACAAGTGTTGCGGGCGGGTTTGAAAGCTTTACTAGGGGGCACTGAGAGGCAGTGAAGGATTTAAGGAGCACTAAGGAGCATTTAGGGCTGCTGAGGGGTTTTAACAATGACTACAGTTGTTTAAGAGGTACCGCAGTGCAGTTCGAGACCTGGAACGATATTTAAGGGCATTTGAGGTGCATTCAGGGCCATTCAAGGACACTAAGAGGCATCTTTGACCGGAATTAAGGAGCGTTTAAGTCAGTTCAGTGTCGTAAATGTTAAATATTAATGGTCATTCAGTAGCACTGAGGTGTAGTCATGGCTATTAAGAGGTGTTGAAGCATTTCCTGTTAATAATGGAATTAACAAACACAAGATAAGGTAAATAAAATGAGATTACATTACAATACAACTATAACACAATAGACATTAATTATATAAGAACATTTTACAAATATCCGTGCAAATGGAATCTAAAAAGAGAGAGAAAGAAGATAAGTGTAGGTATATAGGTATAAGTATGAATAATTAATACAATATACATAATTACATATGAAAGTATATAGTGTTATATATGTGCACAATATGTAACATACACGATGCTATACTATACATAAAAACAGTCATATATAATTTAGGACAAGGTGTATTGTGTAATTTGCTTGTTGTAATGTGCAACATTATAAGTCAAATACTGGGTGGTATAGAGCAGTGAGTCCCAAAGTAAAGGATAAATGGTTGAAATAGCTTAAAATGATGGATAAATGGTTAAAAGAGTTAGCTAAAATGAATGAATAAACCATGTACATTGTCTGCTATAGTTGTTGTACTACAAATGAAAGTGCAGTCAAATAAAGCAGGAGACAAAACTGTGCATCAGTGAACATCTGTGGATTATAACCTGTATATTCACTGGTTTTACAGCCCAGTGCTGTGATGCACGTTTCTGTTTCCTAACCCTCCGATTCCCCCCCCCCCCCCAACAGTGGGAATCCCGTCTATTAAGTGGTGCGGAGCGGAAGGCGACTACAACGTTATGGTAATGGAGCTGCTGGGCCCCAGTCTGGAGGACCTGTTCAACTTCTGCTCCCGCAAGTTCAGTCTGAAGACAGTCCTGCTGCTGGCCGACCAGATGGTGAGACAGACTGACGTCTACACTGTGAAACATAATGGTTCATCTGCGTTTTGTTCCTGAGATCCTGAGCCAATGATTGCCGCGCAGTCCCTCCATAGTTACTAATTCACTTTAAGAGCTCATTGAAGAACACTGTTATGTTTTTTGGAGGTACTATCAGGGTTGATAGTTGATAACTGAGCCTCAGGGCACCCAGAGCTGAGGAACAATAGATCAACAGTGACAGTTTGATAATGGAAAGGCACACATTGGACTATACAATTACAGTTGTCAAAAACGTGCACCTTTTCTTGCTCATAAGGCACTGAAGTTGACCTCAGGCTGGAAAGTTACACAGATTTCAATGAATGGATATGGCTATTTTTAGAGTGGAACTAAATGGATCATTTGAAATCTGAGAATAATTCTCATGTAAACCTCTGAAGCTTGTTTCCCGACTCGAGACAAAGCTTATCCCCTCACTATCTTCAACCATTTAGCTCCTCCATAAAAGTCATTTACAATCTAGGACATGGAAGCTCTGCAGGACGGCCTAATCCTTGTGGCAAGGGTCAGCCTGTGGTGTCTTTTATGAGCGTCTTTAATCCTTCATATATCATTGTGTAGTCTGCAACTGGCACATTTGTTCTTTTGTCCCATTTTCTCTTGGAGGCTTTGACCTCTTTTCCTAATCGCTCTCTCCCTTGCTGTTATAACATCTCCCCTCTCATCTACTTCATTTTCCTCTAAAAGGGCAAAAACTAAGATTTGACAGAGTTATTGATCAGTACTAATGACTCAACTATTATTTCACTGGGCAATGAGGCTTGTGACCTTTAAAATTGACTTTCAGTTTTCGATCACACAGTCTATAACTGTGCAAACATAAAGACTTGCATCTCCGCTACTAGTCAAGACCAGTAAAGGTAACTGATTATCTGAAAAGGAGTAACTGTTTGCCAGACACTCAAACTAAAGTGCTCACTAATCTGGAAACCTGAAGAAAGATTTAGACAGATTTTTACATTTTCAAACACCGGATGTTTATGCATTTTACTAGCACTCGTATGTTTTGGAGCAATGCAGAAAGATCAATCCATCATCAAACAGATGATTTAAAGGGCCGTACCTCACAATTTAGATGAATTTCCTACTTTATAGGCAGCGATTGACATTCACCTCTTTTAACATGCTATATAAAACAGCTTGCAGAGATGATGTGAAACTCAAGTGATCCATCACTGTAAAGATTTGACGGCTTTCCTTCTGTAGTTTGGTTATGCAGCTGTGAGCATGGACGGTTTTGGTGGTAGATTCAAGGACACGATGACATTTGAGATATCATAGTTGCCTGCTTAAGGGCAGACTTTTAAATGTAAGAAACACCTACATACACACAGTATGTTCTTTATTACATTGTCCATCTCATTGTTTAAAATCAGTATAACTCTAAATAATAGATGCCTTTTGATGAGTAACTCTCAAATCAGAGCTTTTTTTCAGTTCCTGATGGCAACAGCCTGTGAAAACAGTTCTATAATGTCCTCTGTGGCTTTAAGGGGAGCTTTCTAAGATTTGGGAAAGTATTTTTGGAACTTAACCCATACTCAGGACTAAAAGTCAAGATATCTCGCCCTGTGCTGCTTTGACCATGACCATTTATTTTTTGTTGCGAGTCCAACATTAAGAAAGTGCTAAATTGCTGGAGAACTCCATTAAGGCACATAAATAAAAGTTCACCATGATACATTTTGTGGATCAAGCCAGGTTCGAGTTGACTGTATTAGCACACTGACATGAAACAACCTGTCTGGAAGGTGTAAATCTAAAGACTAATAGTATACTCTTATCAACTGCATTTTTTCTAAATGGGCTACAACGTGCAAGAGCACCAATACTCTTCTTTATTCCCGACTAAATCTCGTTCCCCATCTCTCCGTTCCAGATCAGTAGGATTGAATACATCCACTCCAAGAACTTCATCCACAGAGACGTGAAGCCGGACAACTTCCTGATGGGGCTCGGCAAGAAGGGCAACCTGGTCTACATCATCGACTTTGGCTTGGCCAAGAAGTACCGTGACGCCCGAACGCACCAACACATCCCCTACCGCGAGAATAAGAACCTCACCGGCACCGCCCGCTACGCCTCCATCAACACCCATCTGGGCATCGGTAAGACGCAGACGCTGGCCTAGATATCTCTGTAGGTGTGTGTGGTTTATGTGTGAGTGTGTCCACAACAGAATGTAGAATATGTTGCAATCTGCATGTTTATTGATCAGGACTGGATTCTCAGAACTGCAGCCTCCTTTCGTTTCCTTTCATTTCCGTTTCTGTCCTTCTGTTTCGTTTCTCTTCCTTTCCTGTCCTTCTTTACCTTCTACCTTTTTTCCTCCACAGAGCAGTCGAGGCGAGACGACCTGGAGTCTCTGGGCTACGTCCTCATGTACTTCAACCTGGGCTCTCTGCCCTGGCAGGGGCTCAAGGCTGCCACCAAGAGGCAGAAGTATGAACGGATCAGTGATAAAAAAATGTCCACCCCCATAGAGGTGCTCTGCAAGGGATACCCCTGTGAGTAAAGAGAAACAGAAGTAGGAGTTGGTAACAGAAAGGCATATTAAAAAGGGTGTTCGCAGTGTTTCTGTCATTTCTTCTCTCCTTAATATCAACCTATCTTTCTCTCTCGTGTTTCCCAGCTGAGTTCTCCACTTACCTGAATTTGTGTCGCTCCCAGCGGTTCGATGACAAGCCAGACTACTCATATCTGAGGCAGCTCTTCAGGAACCTTTTCCACAGACAGGGCTTCTCCTACGACTACGTCTTTGACTGGAACATGCTGAAGTTTGTGAGTGGCTCGTCCAGAATTCTTCCCACCGTGAGCGACATGCTTTTGTTAACTAGCTCCTGCTTGGAGGTTCAAAAATCTTTTAAATTATGTTTTTGTCCTTTTCCGCCCCTCCAGCATACATCTGTACTGTTCCTCTGTGTTTCAGGGGGCCAGCAGGACCACAGAGGACGGAGAGAGGGAGAGGAGGGAGGGAAAAGAGGGGGAGGAGCGAGCAGGTGGGGGCCAAAAAGGAGCTGCAGGTCGAGCTTTGCCGCCCGGTCCGAACCCTTCGGCAGCCAACAGGGTCAGGAACGAGGCAGATGCTGCTCCCTTGAACCCGGCCGCACGTGTGGTCCAGCAGTCAGGTCGGGATGTCGGTCGTGGTTTCAGAGACACAGCTGTAAGAGAACTTTACAGCTTTCATTTCAAGCATGTGTGTTTGCACCCGTGCAGGTAACCGCTCCCCTCAGGCGGGGAGAGCCGAGCGAGCCGAGCGAGAGCGGAAAGTGGCCATGAGGCTTCATCGCGGGGCCCCCGCCAACGTCTCCTCCTCTGACCTCACTGCACGCCTCGACCAATCACGCATCACTGCGTCACAGGTAAGGAGATTGCGGCTCTACAGGTTCAGCGAGGCTTTGTTGTAAGGGGAGGTGCTGCATGTTCTATGCACATTGTGTGACAATGAGTGTTCTACTTATTCGGAAATGCGTTCAGACTTTAGATTCAAGGTAGCATGCATCTTATATTTAGAGAGGGTGACGACATGCAAGTGTGTGTGTTTCCTTTAAGTCTGACGTGATATCACCACGGTAAAGACAGACCAGATCAAGACAAACTCCTTGTGTCCCAAAGCCTCTTTATAATTTGTAACTGGACTCTCTCCAATGCTTCTCCAATGCTCCAATGCTTGGTCCTGATTTTCTGTCCTAGCAGCAACCCCTGTGAAACTGCTAACATATCACAAGTAGCCCAAAGATGTAAAGAGGCAAAAAAAAACAATACAGTGTATTCTTCAGGTTTCTGTATTTGGTCCTTTGGTCCACTTCAAGCTTCTCTTCTTTCCCTCCGCTCTCAGGTCAGTGTGCCGTTTGAACATCTGGCAAAGTGAGTTCCTCCTGGCTGGCCTGCAGGGCAGTGGCAGGTATGTACATGTCACACACACACACGCACACACGCACACACACACAGCTATGCATGTCTTTTGTTATTGATGACCACCTCCACCCTTCATATCCATGTAGAGAAAGGAATCTTTGATATTCAGATAAACATGTTATTCAACAGCTAGTGTTGCTTTTAAAATAAGCCAAGTAAAACGAGGAATGTTAAACAACATTTAACATTTGCTCTAATCTGTCGGATTAGATGACATTTTGGATGAAAGGTTGTCATCTCTCCTGCAGAGTGAATGTTGATTTCCTCTTGCTGCTGCAATCTAAAGCAATGCAGTCGCAAAATATGTTTTTCATTATGTAAGAAATGCATGTACTAGATTAAACCAATTCAAATGTAACACAACAGAACTCAAATACACTAAACAGCATTGACCAAATCGACTGAACTTATCAGTGTCACAGTAACAGTGCAGAAGTGATGCAACAGTCTGGTCAGTACCGGTCTGTGTTTAAAATATAAGTCTGGTGATATTCTATATTTTTCTTATTGCCCTCAAATCCCATAAAAAGACCAAAACCAACAAAGATCCCATTAACAAGTATTGTCTGTGTATCTTCTGTGCCATAGATCTCCATTGTTGTCCAAAAACTATTAAAATCATCAGTGAGCCACAATGTTGCACTGGGTGACATTGTTCCTTCATTACCATAAACACTGACACTAGTTTATTTTGAGTCAATCCCACAAACGCCGTCCTGCTGCTGTAAATACTCACTAGCGCATCAAATGTGCTGATGAAGACAGTGCCCAACAAATTCCATATAAACTCCTGTTTGACTGATGTTTGCTAAATGCTACCTGCTGTTTTAGGCTTTTTTAAAAAAAAAGATGAAAGTATGTATTTGTGACCTGTTTTTAAAGATGAATGTCTCCAGTAGGAACATAAAGACATTAGAAAGAGTGGCGAGACAGACTAATGCATGGGATTTGCTGACATAAAAACATAGAATGTTTCTAGTTTGATCCTTTCATTGCCGCAAATAGTAACATTTCTCTTCCTTGTTTTGGGTCTTGTGGTCCGGCAGCTGCAGGGTATCAAGTACCCCTTACTTTTCAAATGGATGAATGAATACATGAATGAGTGGAGGAGGACAAGAGGAGCAGGGGGAGGCGTTGCAGGCCCTGTAAAGGGAGATCGAGGCCATTCGTGTGTCTGTCAGTATGCTGTGTAAACACTGGTGACCAGGAAGAGCCAGAGGAACACCGAGATGATAGAAACCAGTGGGACAAACTAACTCTTGGCTGGAACTGGTTGGTACTGCTTTTCAGGATGTGGCTGGAGGGGGAGATGGGTGAAACAACACACAGGTGACGCCCCCCTTCTTCACTCATTTTCACCTGCCTATCGACTCAGAGGTCAACTTGCAAAAACCATCAAAGTGCACAAAATGAACTAAATATCAGTTGTCCTGTGGTTTACACCTGTGATTACATTTTCAAAACAAATCAAATATCAACCTGCTAACATTTGAGAGCTACATCCGCTGCTTATGGTGTTCTTGATTATAAATAAATAAATATGTAAACAACTATGGAGACGAAAACAAAGACAAAAGTGTATTCAGGCCTGTAATAGATGAGACAGCTTGACGATGGACCGCGGTGAGAATCAAGAGGTAGGGAGTGAACCTGAGAGAGCCTGCAGTGAATTTGTGGGTGCGAGCGAGGCTGCTTTTTGTCAATAAATGTCTGTGTCTGTCTGTGTGTTATTGTCTTAAGTGTTTGTTTTGCCTTTAGTTTTTGCTTTAGAGAGTCTGAGGACAGGAAGGATGGAGGAGGGAAAGGTAACTTCTTCTGCACACTTGTTACTGTCTTAGCTCTGACAAGGAAAACATGCAGGTTGAATGGAGGAGGAGGAGGAGGAGGAGGAGGAAGGCTGCTTTAAATTGAGGACACAATAAAAATGGAGAGCCTTTAGGATTGTATGATATGAAGACTTAGTCCAGCTTGTAACTCCAGGTATGAAAAGACTTGAGAAAGTTATAGGATCTTGGTGGTAAACAAAGCTGGTGTTACATGAGTATTTTTGTTTAGCTTCTTTTTGTATTTTTAACAATACATGTAAAATGTGTAGATACCTTTTGCCAGAATGTTACAGATTACAGTTTAGAGATGGGGCTGGAGAGAAAGTACTGTTTACTCCCTGACAGCCCTTGGGCAAGTGAAACAGAGGTTTTTCTTTTACCAATTACCTTTAGAGTCTGCCACAAGTGTGTGTTTTGCTTTCCACAGTGGCAGGCAATGACAGAAAGGTTCTTGTTAATATTTCAAGACGTGTTTTGACCCGGGGGCCTGTCAGGATGGACGGATGTCACTGATGGGAATGAGCTGTCTGATGTCCTGTACATTTCTTTACCATGCTTCAACTTTATTACTATGATAATTGTGTATATTTTCTGAATCAATAAAGATATACACATCTTATACAGACTTCGAATTGCATGTTTTCAGTAGATCAATATAGATATACGATAAATGACATATGATCATTCATATATCTACCTCTTAAAATAATCCTTTTACACATTTTAAACATGTTTAAGTATTGAAATTGTACTTTATATATATATACAAAAAATAGACACATAAGCCAATACAAGAAGACTATATAAAAAGAAATAACTATGGTTTTAAACAGAGTAAAACTAAATACAATAGATTAAATAAATAGAAAAAGACTAATTGAACAGTAGAATAACATACAGTCCTAAGTTTAATGTAATAAAATGCAGTAATACATATAAAGGTTTTATGCACCTAATTTATAGTTTGTTTTCTGGGAGAAAGATTGTGCATAAAAACTGAATGCTGCTTCTCTGTGTTCAGACTAAACATTTCTGGCTAACCACCAACTAAACCCTGTAGAATTTTCTTATTATTTCCAAAAAATGTCTTCTATGTCCCTGAAGTCTGAAAACATAACCCTAATGATGTCATCAGACTCACAAAAATTTGAAGTTATTTTCAGCACTCAACATTTAAAAAGGAAAAAAATAACATAACAAAAGTCCCAATTATTATTACGGTGAATATTTGTTACCCACACACTCTGTATAAACTGTTGGGACAGGAAGTCGTAAACAAATAATTAATCATTGAGTGTGTGGGAGCAGTGTTCACCTTCTTTTGTACAACACCCACATGCCCATTTTGCTAAACCGAGAATAGACCCGCGCATGCTCAGTGTTCAATAAACAAGCCCCGCCTATTTTTGGATTATTAATGGTGGTCTGCGTGTGATTGGATGAATGACTCATCCTCGCGGAGTGGGCGGAGTTTGAGTGATTCGCAGTTAATCCGACAGGGATTGGTTTGAAATCAACAGAGTGGAGAAAGAGCAGCGGAGAGGACAAGAGCGACGGAGTTTACTGTTTTAACTCCAACAGCACTGACTTTAGACGGTGTTAATGTACGGGCAGACGTACTAAAAGGACAAAACAGAAGTTGTTTAGCATGAGCGACAAAGTTTAGAGGCGAGTTTTGGGGGAGACTCGGAGGTGGACGGGCTCAACATGGATGTCCGGGGAGCAGCGGTGCGGCTCTGAGGAGGAATTAAGGCCGTTTCTGGGTTATTTCTGGTCGTGAGTTCAGTGACGGAGCTGAGGAGGATTTCAGAGCAGCAGCCTATATACCAGGTGAGCCTGGCCTCTAAAACAGGCTTTAAATACTTTGCCGTTACGCTTAACACACCTTTACCCGACTAACAAAGTGTCTCTGTCTCTATTCCAGGCTTAAAATCCAGGCTCCTCTGTGCATTGTTGTGGCTGTTAGCGAAGGTAAGTCTTTGTGTTTCATTCATTTCAAACGTGTTCCGACAGATTTACCCCGCAGCATTAATCCAGTACAATAAAACCACAGTTAACAGAAGTAATGTTAAGTACGAAAGTGCCAACACATTTTAGTGGCTTTGTGCTGGATAAATCCCAGTGTTGTTGTTGTTGTTGTTGTTGTTGTTGTTGCTGCTTCAGCCAGTATGATAATCCAGTCTGGCGGTCACCCATATCATTACTTATTAGAAATGATAAACACACCCTGTCGCCCCTTTCCATCTGTTGCTTTATTGTTGACCCCCTGCCTCCCTGATATATAGTGTGTGTGTGTGTGTGTGTGTGTGTGTGTGTGTGTGTGTGTGAGCTTCTCCACCATGACCTTTTCTGCCTTTCAAATGAAACACACAGATGTCCTCTTTGCTTCAGCACAGCATCATTTCACTGTCACAGGCTGTGTGTGTGTGTGTGTGTACGCGCGGCTGCTGATGCCTTCACTTCTCCTGGTTGACATGTGGATCTGCTGATCCCACGCAAACCAATACAAATGACCTGCTCTCTTTCTGTCACACACACACACACACACACAGACAGGTTACACACATGCACAAACAGCGAAACGGTAACTCCTAAAAGCATGAAAGGAGCCTAATTCATTTTGTCCAACCACCAAATTGAATCTCGCGAGTTAAACATAATTAGGGTTGTAAAGAAATTAAGTGGAGTGTATGTGTGTCATTGTCTGCGCTGTGTGACTTTTGGTTGCCATGCTATTCCGGCAGACGTGACACGATTGGTTGAAATGAAGGAGACCCTCTTCCTCATCCAGTGACCATTTTTAGCTCTTGTGCCCACTTCGTTGTTATTTACTTTCTTTATTTGTGTCTGAACTTGTGTGTGGGTGCATTTGCGTCAGCGGCTGCGTCACCTTCATATCTTCAAGGTCTCCGTCTGCCCCAAGCTCTGTGTTTTATGACAACTGTCTGTCAGTGTAACAAGAACAAACGCACTCCTGAGAAGCACGACTGTGTCACCTTGAAGACGGCGACAAGCTGCTTACGTAATGTGTCTTCTGGCCACTTCAAGTCCAGTCATCTTCAGGAGCTGGAGGTTGATACGGCTCTGTGACGTCTGAGCCCCATCTCCATCTGTATTTTGTCAGGACGTAGGCTGTTGATTCTTGTATGACTCACTAGTCAGATATGAAAAGATCTTATAGATCTCACCATTTTTCTCACCGTGCTTAATTATCATATGCGGAGGAACCATTGAAGCCTCAAAATACCAGAATGCCTTGCAGCCGAGTCACATGTTGCTTTTTGTTTTCTTTCTGAAAAACACAGTATGTTATCAAGCTCCTCCTGAAGCCACACCTGTTTAGGAGATGTGTGGGAACGTTCTCTGGCAGTGATCAAATGGCATTCTGGGAGATGTAGGAGACTAACAAACAAAAAACAGTTCTCTTTCCATAAAGTCGAACACAGAGACCACTGGACAAATGACACACACACACACACACACACACATCCTTGACTCATCGTGACATGATGACCTGCTGTGTTTCTGTCTTCCTATCTCAGATTACACATTACGTTGATAACACCGAGTGCGGTCTATATTCCAGGTTGATGATTACCAGTGGAAATGGATGTTCATACTTATTGAATTGTGTCACCACATAGTTACTGTTTGAAAGGAGTTTTAGTGGTTTCCATACACACACACACACACACACACACACACACAAAGACTGCAACTGATATGTCGCCTTATAAAGCGTGACACCCTCTGTGTTCTGTCACGTCCAGATGTTGAGGATGTGGAGGCGGGACGTGCCGCTCTCCGAGAGGCTGGGGGAGGACTCTCCTCTGGCCGCAGCACCCGTCCTGCTGCCAACGGCAGCCCCAACGGGCCCCAACATTTCATGGCTTCCTGAAGCCCCGCTGCTGACCCCAGACCAGCCCATCTTCCTCATGACTCCTGCGGCGCAGGCGGTGTCTGGCTTCTTCGTCTGGACCGCACTCATCCTCACCTGTCACCAGGTAAATGCTTCAAACCAGCACAGGGAGAGAGAGAGGGGGGCTTTGATTGTACTTTGTTATTTACTCAGCTGGAGATGTAGACGTTGACATTTTCAGAAGTCGGTGCTCATAAAGATGTAAACTGGATTTGGCCGGTTTGTGTGTTTTTTGTGTGTGTGTGTGTGTGCGCGTGTTGTTTAATGCATAGGTGACGTGATCCTGTAACCACACACATCGGCTCAGGCCCGGAAAAGGCCAGGGGTTGCTTGGCAACATCCCTCGGCAGGTGTTTGTGATACAGAGCATGAATACACACAAACACACACAGAGGTGAAACCTAATCCAGGTGGATGAAAAGGCTGTGTGGAAAAAAAATAGACTAAACAAAAATGTGAATGGAGTCCGAGTTTCTCTCTTTCACACGTTCCTGTGTTGACGATGTCAGACTGACAAGACAGCAAGAGATTCAATAAAATAAAAATAAAACTCTGAATATTCTCTAGAACATAAATACACTTAATGACAAACTTTTTTTTTCCTTTTTTAAAGCTGTTCCATCTTAACTTGTAGACCCTCTGCTGTCTTATCTGTCCCACACAAGAGTTTAATACCCTTTGATACAGGCTTATTGGTCTCCAGCCATAGTAAGAACAGGGAAGCCGCTTTTCTTACTTATTCCACTAGCTGTGGAATATGTTGCTTTTAATCTAGCCTGCACCAATTCTGACGTATGTTTTAAACTCGCATTTTCCAGAACTTTCTGTATAAAAAGTCCATCCCAGATGTTGAATCTGTGAATATTTAAAGTGTCTCTTCTGTCTGTCCCAGATCTACATGCACCTACGTTTCTACAGCTCACCCAGGGAGCAGCGCCACATCGTACGGATCCTCTTCATCGTCCCCATCTACGCCTTCGACTCCTGGCTCAGCCTCCTCTTCTTCACCAACGACCAGTACTACGTGTACTTTGACACCGTCAGGGACTGCTATGAGGGTAAGGGCGGGCTTTCGTCTGCTACCCTGCGGAGCGCAGTCCGTGACTTGCAGTGATGATGCAGTTTTGTTAATACCCGCCAATTCAGCAGACAGGGAGGGCGGGCTAAAAACGGTCACACTGCTTTGACAGCGCAGGACCCAAGAACGGCTCTTGCTTAAATCTGAAGTCATTATGGTTAAAAAGAAATAAACTCTCTGCATTGGTTTTGGTAAAAAAAATTGGCACTAAAGTTGCCATGTCAAGTCGTTTTAATTCCCACCCAGCGTCCATCTGCGTTCAAACTCTGAGACGAAAATAATTAAATCCTTTCCACCTGATTGTGGGCAACATTTCCAGTCGAGTTGTTGAAACGCGTTGTGGAGATGAACAGTCTGTCCGTCCGTCCTTACCAGATTATAACACACACACAAAGTCCCCCCTCTCCCTCATTAGATTCCTGCCTTTTTCTGTCTCAACCTGCATTTACCTGTTCACTCAATGTCAGCAGGAACGTTTCAAACACACTCTTGCCAACACTAAAATTAATAATCATCTCTACACGTGGAAGAATAAAAGAAAAAGTAGTAAAAGTAAAATGATAGTTTGACTTTTAATTTTCAAACTGCACCTGGACTGAGGGGCTTGAAATGAGCCGGGGTGTAACCTTGGAGGATGATGGACTTTGATTATTTGCATCAGGTGAGAAAAGTCGAGCCGGCAGCTTCGCTGGCTGATGCTTGGGAACAATTTTCAGACTCTCGAACTATGAGAAAGTGTTGAAAGGCGGCGAACTGCCTCCGCTCCTCGTTCTCTGGAGTCATTTGTGACAATTAGCTCGGACGTCACTTCCTGTGTCGGCGAATTGATGATGTCAGTGAATGCCGATCGGAGCCGGCACTCTGTGTGTGGTTCTGCTTTTGGCAGGAAGCACTGTCAGTATTGTTGTCGTCATATCACTCCCTCAGACAGATGGCTGTCCTCCTCCTCCTCCTCCTCCTCCTCCTCATCTCTTGACATGATTGTCCCTCCCTACACCTCACACTTGTTTTCCACACCTTTCCACCTTCCCCTCCTCTTATTGTCCGCTCCTTCTCCTCCCCCTCCACCACGCTTCCTCCTATTCAATTCAATTCAATTTTATTTATATAGCGCCATATCATAACAAAGTTATCTCAGGGCACTCAATCACATGGAGCCGGTCGAGACCAACTTCCACACAAAGACCCAACGTTCCCA
>JAVQJL010030393.1:0-10568 GCA_036024295.1 Nannoperca obscura | reverse complement strand
ATTTGTCCCCGGGGGGCAATTAAAGACAGTTCCACATAAAACAGCATAGACATACAGTGTAAAACAATGAGTGCTAACTGAACAATACTACTAGTCTAATTTAAATAAATACAGTTTTAAAGGTGCAAAAGGTGTGCAAATATGGCAGTGGGGTAGAATCGATGTGCAAAAGGCAGTATGAGTATACATTTTAATTCAAGAGTTTTACAGTAGAGATGGAGAGAAGGAGAGGAAAAGGGTAAAAGAGAGAGGAGGGAGAGGGTGAGATAGAGGAGGGAGACAGAGATGGGGAGAGAGAAAGGGCAAGGTGGAAAATGATGGGGGGACAGAGATAGAGAGGGGGAGAGGGAGAGAAGGGGAGGGAGGAAGGGAGGGAGAGAGAGAAGGGGAGAGAGAGAGTGGGGGGGAGGGGTGAAGAGAGAGTGGGAGAGGGGGGAGGGGAGGGAGATATTATTGATAGCTATAATGCCATGCTATCTAAATTACAGAGATATTTTACATTCTGAGTTCACAGTGAACAATCATGATCACAGAACAGGTTAGCAACTCTGGTTTACTACACTACTTTATGCACTTTACTAGAACAAAATACCAAACAAATTAAAGTCACAGACATTCCTCTGATGGACTTAAAAATTCTATTGGTATTTTTAATAATGTTTAATGTGATTGTTTTAATGAGTGTGTCTGTGTGGGTGCGATGATTGTTTTTTGCAACTGGGTAGTCTTGTTGTAATCTTTTGTTCTCAGGCTTCTCTCTCAAAACAAATAATTATCTCAAGGACACACCGGAATAAACCAAGCTTAACGTAACAGAGCAGAAATCATTCAATTAAAATTTTGACTTTAAGCACCATGTTGAGAGCTGAAGCCAAAAAGGGAGATGTTGTAACGCCATGTAAATAACAAAGATATTTTAATGAAAGGGGAGAGAAGTGGGACAGAGACAAGCAAACACACTTGAGAGTTGTTGAGCAGCATAAAGAATTGCATTATCTGTCTATCATAAGAGGCTGACGTGGCAAGTGGGACATGTAAGTCCTCTTACACAAATTAATAGCTTTTCATGGTAGTCGGGGAGATGGAGCAGGGACGGGAGGGGCATTATTCCCTAATGTCAACCCATCACTGTTCTCAAATCTTCACTCATCACAACTCTATACCCTCTATTCCCAATTCTCATCTCACTCTGCTATCAGACTTAACACAGAGCAGGAATGGGACAGAAAGAAAGAAAGAAAGAGGAGCAGAGGGAAGTAAAGGGGACATTGGGGGTAAAGAGGGGAGGGAGGCGAGGGATTGAGCAAAATGGGGGAGAGACTCTAACAGTTTGAAAACAGAGAGGGTGAAGTGAGGGTGAAGGGAGCATGAGAGCAAGTTGGGTGGAGGAGGAGAGGATATGACTGAAGGAGCAGGATGAAAAACAAAGGGATTTGAGAGAGGGAAACACAAAACAAGTGCAGTGGGTGTTTGAATTTTCCAAAGGGAAAGGTGATTACCACGGTACCATAGGGGAGGAGGAAGGCTTAGTGAGAGTGGCCTAATTAATTTGAGTGTTAATACAGAGACCACAATATGGAGTCTTTATCTCCTACACCTGGATGACTTCCTGCTCGCTGCACCTGTCTCGGCTTGCACACATTAATTCATATATAACAGCATGGACAGAAACCTGAAGTGGCATTAAAACAACAGGCAGGTGGATGGCATAGCAGCATCAGGTAGAATATTGGATTAAAAAAGCCTCAGTTATAGCTAACTGAATTTTCTTAATTGATCAATTATATCAGATTTTAACATGTAAACCTGCTGGCTGTGTGACGACTTCAGCTGTGACATTCCAGATTATTTCCAAGCAGTTCTCTTTTCATGATGCTTTATCTTCACTGGCTCTTCAGATCAACAAAGACTGTATCATTCACCCAGAAATGTATTTAATGATCAATATCAGCAGCGTTTGCCCACTTGCCCGCAGGGACACACGCATGCACACCTTGATGCATTATGAAGAGAGAACGTACAAAATCCCATTAATTCCACTCCATCCCTTTCTCTCCCCCCTTAGTGATCTCAACTAATGCAATCCCCAGTGACTGTCTGCTGTCTTAATGCCTGCTTTTATAGCCAGAATATTTGATATTATTCTGGTCCAGCTTAGGGCTCTGGCTGACAGCTAAACTATAATTTTTTAAACATAAAAAACTATTAAAATTGCCTTCTAATTGCTCTTTTGATGCTAGTGCTGCAATACAATGTTGAAATCTGAATGGTGTTCCTGTGTAAACACACATAAGATCACTGAATATATTGCATCTCTCCCCCTCAGTATAAGCATATAATAAACAAAAGTTATCCCACCCAGGTGTTTTACGACATCTGCAAGCTGTGGCTCTCCTCCTCCTACATACTCATACTTATTTGCCCCAGGCTCAGGCAAATCAATATATCATTAGCCAGTCTCTTCACTCACCCCACTGTTCTCCATCTACTCCACTCTCACTCTGTCCTCCCCTCACATTTCACACTATTTCATGCTGTTTTTCTTCCTTTAGCTCGTCTTTTATCTTCACCCCTTTGGCCTCCACCTCCCCACTCTCGCTCCACCTCCTCCTCCGTCCTTTTTGTATTTTTCTGAACCTTCCCGCTGATGTGGAAGAAAGTGTGAAAGAGGGGTAAAATGGATGAGGGAGGTGGGGGTTAAAGGTGTAAAGCAGGGAGGTACTTGAGTCATATCAGGTAGAGATGGAGATGGCGGGTAAGGGCAGACGTTGCAGAAATATGAAAGGGGGAAAAGCAGGCAGGAGATGGGGAGTATGAGGGGGAGGGGAGCCTTGCTGGCTGGCTGTGTGGGTGAAATGAATGTGTAATTGCGTTGTAGTGGCTCAACCCTTCACCAGACATCTGAACTGAGTGATGGTAGGCGCGACAGCCGCAACCCTCCCTGTGGGTTGCTGTGCTGTCGGGTAAACAAGAAAACGTTGTCAGTATCAGTATGCAGGCACCAACACCACCCGGTAGGAACACGCCCAGACCCACTACTGCAAAGTGTCAAGCGTAACAAGCAATGAGCATACATGGGTCAGGAGCCAGCATGAATTACAATTATTTGGATTGGTGAAAAAAAAAATGTAGAGAAAGGGAATAAAAAAAAATGACACTGTATATTTCAGCTGTTAAAAAAATAGGTTGTGTATTATTGGCCCACTTGTGAACAAAAACAGTGCGGGATTGGCTTGCATCCCCCACCCCACTGTCTCTTCTATCTTCTCTCCTCACCCAAACAGTCCACCCATTCACTCACAGCCCACCACGCCCTTCTTACATTTTCTTTTTTTTTAATATTCTTTCAAAATCCTCGTTACCCCTCACCCCCACTTAGAACGATGCGGGTAGGGGTTAATTAAAGAAGAGGCTAATTAAAATGGGGATGCTGTGCAGTGAAATGAAGCCAGTACAAGGACACACCTCATCCCTGAGAGATTAAAATATGAATGGAATAAAACCTATTCAGTGTTTTGTAAGCCTACAGAAATACGTAAACAACATTGTTTCAGATGTCATTTTCATCAGATGTAGCTGACTTTGATGACCCCCCCTAACCCTCTCGCTCAAACACACACACACACAAAAGAGGAAAGCAGAAAAGCTCAGATTGATAGCTCCAGGACAACAACGAAACAGGTGAGATAATGACAGCTCACAAGAAAGAAGAGGGGAATCAGATCCCAGAAACTGTACCATGGTTACTGCGGAGAGAGGGATTGGCAAGACCAGGGAGGGTGCAGATGGAGGAGTCACCTTGAGGTAGGAGAAGGATAAGGGACACAGTAGCAATGCCAATTTATTTATTTTCAGGTCATGAGCTTGTAGATGTTGAGAAACACACTTGAAGAGAAATGAACCTGTGTACTGAAGTCGAGTATAGAATTTACAAATAGATTACAACATGTCACGTGCTATAACCTGCAAGCGAAGATCCTGTAATCCTGAGAAAATCCTCACAGGTGTCAGCTACTGTTTGCATTCATGTCTCAAACAGACAGAGTAAGTGTGGAGGATTTATCAATTTTATAGTCACATGATGTCAATTTTGACATGAATTACCAGTTTGTTTCAAAAAGTTATTTTTAAAATGGTTTCAGGTGTTGCTGTTGTTTTGAAATCACAAGAAAACATGTCCCCTCTTTAAACAACAGTGACATCTATTGGTGGAGTACTGACACAGACTCAAAGGAAGTATGTTAATATTCTATATTTTTGTTCAGCGAAAAAAACTAAACCAACATTTTGGATATGTTTCACCTGTGCCTCCAAAAAGTTTAAAAAACACATCAGTCAGCCACACCATAGCAGTGGACGACATGTTGATCACTGCCATGAATATGGGTACTGTAGTTAATTTTGGGCCAGCCCCACCTACACCATTCCCTGCCATTAATATGATGAATGATAATGATGAATAGCTAACACCTACTACCTACCATGGAGGGGTAAGAAGGAGAAAGCTCAAAGCGTGCTAATGCCATTATCACCAGAAGGCCAAAATGTACCAACAGTAACCAAGAAAGGAGCATCCTTTCTTGAAGGTAAGTGACTTCTGGCAGGTATTTGGACAAAGATAATGCACCAGCTGAGGCATAATAGGCTACACAAATACACTCAAAATAGCAGAGAAAATCATAATAATTTTAATAAGAGAACAGTGTACGTCACACCATATCAGCCATTGTCCTAATTACTGCCACCTCTGGTTTGTTAATGGTCACAAGACAGATGGGCCATTGCAGCTGTGGGAGCAGAAGGGATGTGTTGTAGGTGTGGCTCTGCAGAGGAAACCCTTTAATGTGGAAATGCTTCATGTTTTAAAGTGCCCTTGACTATATTTGTGAAGATGCACAACATTTGCTGCACTGATTATCGAAAATTATGTCAGGAAAACATTTGCTTAGAAGACCAAGGACACACCACTTCTTGAGTGCTGACAAATGAAGCACACATTGATCTTGTGCTAATTTCAAAACACATACACACATAAACACACTGTACTTTTCTATTTTAACTGAAAAGACTGCGTTAAGCTACTTGTGATAGAATGTAAGTTATAGTTTAAAGTGAGGCATGTGTTCTGATGTCTTACAAAACACACAGCATGCTTGTTTGTTTCATTTTGTCATCATTGCCATGCGTCACACTTACAATCCATCAAAAGGATACTTAGGTTAATGTGTGGAGGTAATGCAGTAACTAATAAATTCCCTTTTTGTGTACTTTTGACAATGTACAAACTACATTGCCTATGACATGTTATTGTTCTGTAAGTATAACAATCTACACTAAAGATCACAGGCGCTGCAATAATTCTGCAACCCATTCCCATGTGTTGAACTCTGAGTATGTAATAAATTCTGGAAGGAGGTATATGTTTCCCTTGTGTAAGCACAATTGTTATGAACATTAATTTGTCTCTCTGTCAGTTCAACTTATTAATGTATCATGAAAAGTGAGACGTTTGTTTTCTTGTAATTCATGTACTAAGGTGAGTTTTGAGATGTATACCTTCAAGTGTTTGACATTTTTAACAAGGTGAATAATGGGACTAATTTTCATTCATTGTTTTATCTCAGGTTAATGATTGCACGTGTGATGTTTGGTTTTGATGCAGCAACTCCCTTAATCCGAGATAATTTTCTCCTATGGGAGACAACAACCTTTAACCTTAATTATTCTGTGATCCCAGTAGGAATTTTTGCTATATTGCACCTGCAAATATTTTGATCATACATTTATCACATTCTGTATTTTGAGTTATGTAACCAAAGGTGGTGTCACCGTTGTATTTAGATAGGCCAAAAAGTGTAACCTTATAATAGATTGGGTTACAAATGTTCATAACTGTAAAGGAAAAAATGGCCTCCATAGTCAAAAATACATTTTTCAATAACTAAATTTGGTCTTTGGTCACAGATTTAGGTACACCCAACTCATAACTCAAGATTTGTGACCTCCTTTGTATCTGTGGGGTCTTGTGTGATAAAACATTTGCAGTTATTCGGGTCAAAGATATATAATGGATCACTGAAGGCGGTATAACATCAGCCAGCAGGGGTCCTCAGTACACTGTGGTGGCGGCCACTGTGGCAAATACAACGAGAGAGATACACAGGTACAACTAAACTCTCCTCCACACTGTTTTGCTTGATTGAATACCCACCAATTGTCCACCAAGATCGACGTTTTTACCAGAAAAGTAAAATACAATAGATATACTGTTAGGTATAGTTGTTTTGCGGTTGTTTAACGTTAACCGTTCAAGCAAACCGTCCTCAGTACTTGCTTGACGGGGATGCGCGCGCGTCTTGGCTACGGAAGTTGTATTTTGTTGTTGCCGATAACTTCCTTAAGCGAAGGGAAACACTGAATTCACATTGTTAAAAGTAAAATGTCGTCCTGTTGCGTGTCTGGCTGTAAAAATCGAAATTCTTCAACCAGCAGAGTCAAATTTTACAGAATACCGTCGGGATATCGGCCGTTTCAGGCCAACCGGAGACGGTTATGGCTACAAGCACTCCAACAAGTGAACGGTCTCGCCGAGGAACTCAGAGGAAATGCTCGTATTTGTGGCGCTCATTTTATATCAGGTACGATAACAACGCTTTCATTTTACTACGTGCTATAACGTAACAGCTAGCGGAGTTATTGGTTAAAGTTAACAGAGTTGGTGGAAGATAATTAGTAACCCTGAAGTTGCCTAAAACGTTTGTTTTGTTTTGTAGGCGAAGCGTCCATGGAGCACGACAGTCCCGACTTTGTGCCGTCTGTGTTTACGTGCACTCAAAAGAGCGCGAACCCCAAGAAAAAAGTGAAAACGTAAGAAATGTAAATTAACGTTGTTAGCACGTAGCACTTATTAAGTGAGTGCGTAAACATAGCATCTACGTTGACATACTGTACATTGTTAGTGTATGTAGGTAGGTTAGTGTGCCTCGTTGTAATACACCAGCCACACTTGGGGCTAGCAGTTGTGCTGGCTAGCAAATCAGCAACAACAAAACGTGACAAATCTTACATTAGGCTATAAATATTACACACGCATAATATTTCGTATTGAAACGTGCTTCATTCCATTATGTGTTCTTAAGTCTGGCCCCTTGTCTTTTTGGTTGGGGAGGTCATTTGACTTCAAGACACAAGTTTTTATGTAGGACTGAAACAATTAGTCGATTAATTAAGTAGTTAATTGACAGTTAACTATTTTAATCATCAATTCATAATTTCAGCCATTTTTTCAAGCAAAAATCTCAAACATTTGTAGGTTTAAGCTTCTCAAGTGAAATGATTTGCTGCTTTTCTTCATTTATTAAACTAAACTGAATATTTTTTTGGGGGGGGGGGGTTAACTATTAGTCTGACAACTCAAGCACTTTTTAAAACTGTGCCATAGGAAATTATAAGTCGTGAAAAAAATTGCAGATCAATTGATAATCCCAATTGTTAGTTGTAGCCCTGTTTTCATGGTGCTTGATGTCTTCTACATTCCTGGTGATAACATGTCATAAAGTAGAAATACTGGGATTCAAAAATGTCATTTACATTTCTACATCTGGCCACTACACTATGTATGAGTATCTTCCATATAAACAAGTAATCTTACTACCTGTTTACAAGCTGTTTAAAGACCTTAACATTACATGTGTGCCATAGTTAACAGTTGGTCCATAAACTTAGATGTTTATGGATAATTATGCAGTGTAGTAGCTAACTTCTTCCACCTTTCAGTGCATTGTTATAGAAATGCCGCACTAATGTCTCTCACACAGCAAGTTGTTGCTCACTATCTATTATTCTACTGCACTTTGACAAATGGATATATATACCTACCATATGTGTTATACATTTTCGCATTTTATTTTAAAGGTTTTACAGTCGTAGAAAAAGTCTGCGCCGTACAGCCAATGCGGAAACAGAGGAAAAGTCAACTCCACCAAGAGTTGATTCTTCTGTGGACCTCCAGTCTTCAGTTTTGATGGAAGAAGTACAGACACCATCACCTCCATCAGTGCCAAAGGTAGCAGCCACTACTTGCTACATCAATATATTTTGATTTGTGTTTAAGGCATAAAAGCTTACTTTGTGGGGATCTGTTCTGTGTCTTCTCCTAGGAAATCAAATCACCAACAATATCCAGCCCAAAAAAGGCATTGCCATCCTTTGAAGCACCAGCAGGCATCCCAAAACTAGACAAAAAGATTCCCATTGTGCTTCTAAAACATGTATTTGCACCAGCGGGTGGGTATCGGTGTGAAATGTGCAATCAGAAGTTCACCGAAGCATCACAGCTTATAAAACACGAACGGCTGCACGAACCAGAAATGTGCAAAAAGCTCGTCACAAGTCAGGCAAATTTCACTGAAAACGAGTGGGTCCAGGAGGAGTCTTCCTTTCCGTGCAACATGTGTGACCGATCTTTCACTTCTAGTCATAACCTCAAGCGTCATAAACTGCTGCATGTCAAAGATGGCAGGAAGTGCCCCAAGTGTGGCGTACTTTTCTGTCAACGTCATAAACACATTTTATTTCTGCCACGGTCTGAGTCTATAACCGAGTCTGAACAGGAGTCCATCATTGAGCCACAAAATGTAGGTGGTGATTTGATGTCAGAAAATGTTTTACTGGAGGAGCCTGAGACTGCTGACCCGGATGACGATGTTCAGAGCACCATGAGTATAAGACCTCTGCTGACAACTACTGTGCAGACTGTATTGCATACACCCCCAAAGCCTGGACCTTTATCTGAGACCCATGAGGCCCCACCTCCAGCCTCTTATGCAAGAGTATTATCAGAAGTCCCTGTACCGGTGTTGCTAAAACCTTTCACTGTGCCACGTCCACCTCAGCCAGTGCCCAGGTACTCAAGGAATCCAGGTACCTCGTCTCAGCTCAGGCCACCTCTGCTTGACAACCCTGCAACCTTTGTTCAGCCCTGTCTTCCCCAACATCCAGAACTCCCGTCCTCACTAAAGATGTTTTCACCACAGTACCTCACCTCAGCATTACTCGAGGTTAAAAGAAATTATGAATATATTTTAAGCAAACCAAGAGGTGTTAAGAAAGAGAAGAATATTGTGAGGGAGGAACAATGCGAGCTGCCGCTGATTTCTCCAGATAAGCAAAGCGATAAGCACTGCAAAAAGGAAAGAACTGCTTATGACCTGGAGGTTGTGCTCTGAAAATGGAACACTTTTAAAAACAAACCAGGAATGAGTCCTGTACTTTGTTTCACCACAATTTAACCGTCATGTTTTTCCTCAGCCATAATGTTTCACATGTCACTACTGCTTATACCAAGACTTGTGCTTTGTATCATAAAGCTTATAGGACATTTTGTCAGACACATTAATATGTTTGATACTACTACAACTAAAACATAAGCTCATTTGGGCTCATGCTACTGCCAATATGCAACACGCTTGTTGTCTGTATGGCACAAACATTTTGTTTAGTATTCCTATGATATGTGTGATATAATGCTGCACGCTTCTCTTCAATGCTTGTTTTCTTTGGCAGTAAGGCCTAATCTGTTTCAGCACACAGATATATTTTGATGTAAGTTACTGAACTCAAAGCTGCAATTTTTTATGTTCTGTTATGTATTTGTGATGCTGTCACTTTTTAATCACTGACAAGGTGAGATGAGTTTTTCCAGTATTTGTCAAATAATTTAAGTTAGAAGGATCTGTAACTGACATAAATTGTAACTTGTTTGCACCCGGTGGTATTTGAATTGCAGGCTATATTCTGTATTTAGCAGTATGTAGAGTAATAGTCAGTTTAATCAGTGAGCAAATGCATATTGTTATAAATGATATCATGAATATCGTTGTCTATCATCATATCAGAAAATTCAGTTTTCCTATCTACCTCAGCAACCTAGTTCCCCATCTGAGACTCTGAAGGGAGACATTGCATTGAATTCACTATGTGCAACTTTGGAAGTAACACTAACTGAAGCTACGTGTTGAAAAACTGTCCGCTTGCTGGTAACCTTGTTCATATCAGGCTGATTCTTACTTGGACACATTAACAAGATATGAAAGAAATTGTGCAATGTGAGAAATATAGTCTGTACATAATATATGCAGAAATAAAATGACAATTCTTGGCCTATGGCTGATGGTTCTGTGGCCCAAAAAGTGTCTTCAGATTTTTCCTGATGGGGGCTCTAAAGGGGAAGTTAAATTGACCCAAAACTGTCTGCCTGGATGTCTTGGATCAGCCTCTTATCACAGTGTCATATTGCATTAAATTGGCCAGCCTGTTCAGTGAGCTGCGATACAATCCCATTGCAGAAGAAAGTCCGCAGTCCAATAATAAGGTGCCTTCACGCTTCACGTTGGGCCCTTTAGTCACTATATTTGCTTGTGGTCCCCAAAGGATACTGCTGTACCACTGTTCATATATATATACACTACCGTTCAAAAGTTTGGGGTCACATTGAAATGTCCTTATTTTTGAAGGAAAAGCACTGTACTTTTCAATGAAGATGACTTTAAACTAGTCTTAACTTTAAA
>JAVQJL010030360.1:0-10885 GCA_036024295.1 Nannoperca obscura | reverse complement strand
CGGGGGGTGGGTGGGGGGGGGATCCCACGCAGTGGGAATAACCCTACATTATATACACATTCATATGAGCACACACAGACACACACACAGAGTGCGCAGGGGTCTGGGAGGTTGGCTGTTGAGCAGACCACAACACAAGCACTATGCAGAGGAGTAGGAGGAAGCCGACATGACTTGAAAGGCCCCTCTAATGTGGCCCTGGCACGACAGACACACACTCACACTCACATGCATTAACTTCACTGAGAACAACTCTTATTGTTGGAGAAAGACGCAACACACGCTACATCCACTTCACCTCTGCATATATTGCAAATGACCTGAGGCACCTGGGGAATTTTTTCCTCTTTTATTCGTCTCACCTCCCGTAATGTAATCCGTGTTATTCAAATACCAAAAAAAGATGTATATAACCACAATGATTTTATAAGACTGAGCTAATGACATAAGTCACAAATAATATTACACAAGTCTAAGATAAATAAAATGTGATATCACAGGCCTACAGGAAAAATGTCCTGCCACACAAGATATTATGAAAAGAAAAAAAAAGGTACCTATCTATGGGATATTTGATTCAAAAACAAATGCAAAAATCTAGATAAAGTAGTGTAATATCTACGCTAAATAAGTAAAGCAAAGAGTAACACTGAGATTACAGTACTTTTCTTAATCCGAACAGGTTCTCACACGATTTAGCTCAACAACTTCAAGAGAAACATCATGTTCATCATGTCACCATTTGGAAGCTCATGGCTCATTTTTAGTGTAGACCCAGAGATTTAAATAAACACTGCTCTATTTTTCATGCTTTTGACAGTTAAACCAGTCATTCTATTTGCACACTTTGTACCCACTCAACAAGTGTCTTGAGAACTGTTGTGGTAGCCAATGGTAGATCACTAGGTTTTCTTAATACTCAACAGGACTCACATAACTCTTTCTGAACACAGAGAAACACTGCTAACATTTTAGAGACCTCTATTAGTCCGGTTGAACAGCAAATTGATAGGTTAGAGCAAGATCTTTTGCTGAAAGGTGAGAGGGCTGTCCAACCTGCTGAAGAATCCCACTGATATTTAGATGGTAAAGCCCGACAGGACATAGAAATTGGAACAATGTGTGACTCAATGTGTGAGTCTACAGTTGCAACTTCTTGCCAGTAAAATTGTATTCCAGAGACACACCACCACTTAAGCTTCTTTAAAAAAAAGTCAGTCAAATGTTGAGTAATTGCTTGTAAAATACTTTTTTCCCCCACAGAGTGAAAGACAAAGTGAAAGTGCATAAAATGTCAGGCACTGATAATCCTCTAAACCCTTTTACTTCAGTTTGTTAATTTTATTCTGGGTTGGGTTTTTCTTTTTTTGGCCTTTCCATTTGTTTTAATAGAAAATAATGTCTAAAATTCATTATGGTTCATCAACTCGTGATTAACACAGTAGGGGTAAAAGTATTCGCCACATACACACACATTAGCAGCAGGACCTGATGTAAAACTGGTGAGGCTAAAACCCGCAGGATGGTTTAGATTAATTCATCTCTGCACCACACTTCCCCACAGTGATCAAACATTGTGTGTGTGTGTGTGTGTGTGTGTGTGTGTGTGTGTGTGTGTGTGTGTGTGTTCAAGTCTATGTACATCCCAGTCTACATCGTACGCACACATGCATGCCCACACATAATCAGCTTTCGTTAATGCCGCCCCATTCAGGCCTCTGGGGGTCTGCGGCCAACTCTGCTGTATACTGTAGGTAGCAGTCTGAGTGGATCCCCATCTCGTTCTCTCTTTCCCGTGTCTCTCTCAGTCTCATCTCCCGCGCCCCTGATTTTAGCAGTGCCACCCAGGCTTGGCCCCAACTCAGACCTACATCTTTGAACTGAGCCATCATGCCACGCCGCACCATGATCTGGGCCCGGCCGCAAGGCCCCTGATTAAAACCCATGACTTCAAACTTTCCAAACTGTCAAAAACACAGTCAGAGAGAGAAAGAGAGACCAACAGAAAGAAAACGTCTTGCATAAAATCACCGCTGTGTCATCTGAGCTGAGATTTGTATAACTCAGAAATAGGCTTTGTGCATCTGTGTGTTTGTGTGTGTGTGGGGGGGGGAGGGTGGCTCTGATGCTGATTGGCGGTCTGTGTTTACCACTTGGATGACGATGGTGTTTCATTTTGTTTTAATGAGGGACGGATGGACAGATTGGACAAACAGTTTTTATAGGTCTGCCGAAGGTTGATGCGTGGGGTTGAATCCTTCTGGGTTGTACTAAAATAGACTAAAGTATTCCCACCATCTCAGCAATACTGTCAAATACATACCCAAACACATATTCTGCTCTCTACCTTAACTGTGTGAGTCATAAAAAAAGCACTGCTCTTAAATCCAGTGGAATTTCATCAATCCAATTAAGACTTCAAAAGTCAACACGTTTATTATATATTCATTGTTATATTGTTAATTTATGATACAATAATTTAATTCAATCTGATACTCATTTCTAATAAAGAAATCTCTGACACTTTTGGTTGGTGAGACTTTGAGGGAGCCCTCAAGTGTATGTGCCAAGAGTGCTCTCTGCTGGAGAGCTGCAGAATAGCATGCCACACTGCAGCCAAACTGAAAACCAGCATGGTTATCAAATGTCACTTCAATCAACTGTCAAGCTATAAACTGTGATAATGATCCGGAAATGTAATGAATCAGCTGCAACAAACATTTGAAAGCCTGTTGAATTTGATTTCCAGAGTTGACTGAGGATCAATTGCAACCAAATGTATATATTTTCAACCTAGACTTATTTTGATTTGACAATGAATTCTTGGGGTTTCTATATTTAATTGACTGCCTGTGCTTAAAACAAAGTCTGTTAAAAAGGTGCTGTAAGTATAAAACAGTCGAAAGGCACTTAAAACATAACAAACAAAGGGTTAACAAACAGAGTGAAACAACTAAAGTGAAGCAGTGCTATGAGCTGCAGGCTAGCTGTGGCAGTGAACCGCTACCCTCTCAAATGAACATCCCTGGAGAGTCGAAGGGATCTTGGAGTACAAGGGAGACCACCCAGGCAAACGTTGAAGACCCACTGCTGTTTTACACACGTATAAAAAAAAAATGCAACAAGGAGGGGGAAGGGTGGGGCTCACATGTCAAAAAGTCAAGTTCAACAAAATGCAAGTGAAAAGAAAAAAAGAAAAAGAAAACAGTTGAAAAGAGAAAAAAGAGACGTGAAACTGTATTCCTACTCATCTCGAGCACTCATCAGATGGCAAATATTATTTTGGATGATGGCCATTTTACCAAAAAGCCAGAGGGAGGGAGATGAAGAAGGGGTTCGTGTACCTTATTATACGGTGGTCATAGGGGAAAATTGCAATCATCTGTGACTCACTTGGAATATCATACACACTGTGAAAGACATTCTTTTCCTCTAATATCAAGAGTTTTTCTGGGTTCTGACTGCCATGGCCATTTCAACAGAAACCGCTTGGGACCCTGCATCAATTTTGGAAGTGAAACAAGAGTGAAGGCTGCGCCCTTTTGAGGGCGATGACGATGAAAGCCAAACTCGAAAGTTGTTTTATGAAGAGAGAACGTGAGAAGTGTTGGGCCGATTATGTGTGTCTGTCTGCAGGGAAAAAACGAGGGGAGATAATAAAAGCACAACCCAAGTCTGATCTGAAGTATGAGTTTGTGTGTTCAGTATGAGTGTGTGAACATGCACGTACAGCACATGCATACTTGGTTTAAAAAGTATATCTAGAAGCTGCTACCTCAAGCCAATCAATCCTCCAAATGCCAAAAGTCACCAAACACAAAAAGACAATTCCTAAATGTTCTTTCAGTTGAACAGATTCTAAGTAAAATAACTGAGTACATTTTGTTCAGAGTCCTCTGGGTACACTCACTGTGGTTATTCTCTATTTGCCTTGAATTTTGCCTTTAGAAACACATGCATTCTCACACTCACACACACACACACACACGCACAGTCTCTGGTCTGCTCAGTCTGTTGTAGCCGCCTGGCTGGAACAACAACAATGTATGAGACAAGCACTTCCATATGTGGCTGCATACACATGCACACGCACATACACAGACACATACAGAAACATATAAGTACCTAACCATGCAAAACACACACTCATGCAACCAAATTCCTCCCTCCAGGACCTTGAAGATTGCCCGCAAACCCCTCAGTCATGTCGGTTTCGTACAGACTAGGAGTGGGTTACATTCACTGTTTTTATTTGAATGCATCGTTGCTTCACTGGATTGTAGAAAATGCAAAAGACAGACACGGGAGAAATTAGCTGAGGGAACTTAAGGACCTCAACCTAGGAGTGTTTGTTATGAGCCTCAGCCCTGTCTTCTAAGAAAAACTGGACAAAGCAAAAGGGCTACAATAAAGTGAGCGCAGTTAGGCGACAGCCAATAAGAAAATCTTTAAATAAAAAAGTCTCACAAAGCTGTTATAACCAAATACTTTACAAGTGGTTAACTATATTTACTGCATTGTTGGCTTGACCCTTGACTTACCTACTGCACTCTCACAACTTCAAGACATATGTTCAAATTCTTTGACAGCTTACTGTATAATGTTCTCTGTCTTGTCTGTCAAATAAACAGCTCCACATATGTCACTTAGGGCTGGGTATCGCTCTATATATATATATATAAAAAACCTTTTTCATTTAACAAAAGCAGCCAAGACCTTTGCAGATGTTAAATGTTGAACACAAGCAGCTGTACAAGACATTTGCCTTCAAAAAGAAAAAAGTCTAAACTTGGAAAAAGGAAAAACATAAAGATTATAGAAACATTAAACAAGACTATGAATTATTCAATGACAACTTTCAACATTTTTTATGACATATTTTGGTAAACAACCAAAAGTATTTTTATCAGTTTTATTCCATACTAATTAGCTACATTAAGCTTCAAACAGATTATAACGGAATTCAGGCTTCTCAATACTTGTTTTAGTGTTTTTTGTATATTTTACAACCACTTTTTTCTTTTGTATGGTTGCTAATAACGCTACAAATTTTCGCACCAACTTGAACTCCAATTTAGTGACTGGAACCTGATCAAATCTAAAATGATTTATTTCTAAATGTCAGTATACTAAAGAAAGTTGTATGGTCTGCTAACTGGAGGAATGGTAATATGGTTGAAATCAATGTTTTACCATATTAAATGTTATCATAATTATTTTCCCAATGTCTATATATATGCAAAATCACATCCAGTGAACCATACTCCTCTGTTGTGCCAAAAATCGGACAAACTCATAGGTGTAACACAAAAACAGCAATATCCTAGTTCTCTAAACAATTAAACTCATGACTTTCAGACTTTCCAATACTGCCAATTTCAAATACAGCCCATTAGATTTAGTCCTGAAGGACATTTTTTTGTACAACTGTTGCTAAATACCTACCAGTTCAGGACCTGTTGCACTGTATTTTATATATTTAGGAGTTTGTGGAAAAATACACAAAAGTAAACACTCTAATTGGACCAATGTGCTGCCAATGGTCAGGATCATTTCATAAATGTGCAGTTTGGTTTCTTAACTGCTCCATTATGGGATTATGTAGAGCTCAGGTGACGTATGTGCAAGTGTGTGTGTGTGGCCGTTTTGCTGGTGTGCACGTGTGCTTCTGTGTATATTTCTGCTGGTGTGTGCATGCTTGTTTATCCCCATGTATGTTGGTCTGCACGTGTGTAAGGAGTGATTTACTGACCAACTACATACTCAAGCTGTACAGACCCTGAAAACTAATGGTCCAGAAAATACTAGGGAGAGAGAGAGAGAGTCATGCACACATACTTTTGCATACGGATGCACAAACAACACACACTCTTGACCCTGTGAACTTTTAACCCTAAAAAGGGGTTTTTCCAAAGTTTCAACATCAAATCATACAGAAACACACACAGAGTTGTATTTCTGAAGGCCTACTTGTGGTTCATTGCAAACAATTACTGCTGTAACATCCCTCTGTGGCCTCCACTGCTCCTCCTCTGTTTATTCTCTAGTGACCAAAGATTTCTCTTCACCTTCACCTTACATTCTCTCTTTCTCCCTTCCCTTCATTTTCTCTTTATTTCTTTGGATACCTTTCCACTGTGGCCTATTATGGATCTTTCTTAAGGCTCCACTGAGCGAAACCAATTTACTACAAACTGGGTCAGGGCTCACACTACACACCGATGCCAACCTGCAAACATGTCTACGTGCACAAGGACATGCAGTAAATGCCTTCAATCCCCTTGACCTTTCCCATGCGCACGCACGCACACTCACACACACACACACCGATAGTTATCTTCAGATTGGGATCAGTACAGTAAAAGAGTGGGTCTGCCAGAGAGCTGACATTCACTCTGTTCATGGCCAAGTGGGATTGGCCAGTCCAGAGGAGGGAGACAGAAACAAAGAGAGAGACAGAAAGGTTGCCCATATTTTGCTAAAACTATGTGAAATCGCACCTCCTCCCATGTGTAGAGCATTTAAAACTTGGCCCTACAAAATACTGTCAGACCTGACTAAAATGGAGGTGGAGCATTTCAACTGCTGTGGTTAAGTAGTAGACATGAGAGAGGGCTCACGGTCTCAGTAAAACTCCTGAAACGCTTCAACAGTGCCTGTGTTCAACAGTGACAATTACATTTTTTATTTTAGAATGTAAGGACAAAATATAGCACGATTTCCATTTAGCACAGGGGAATGTTTTCACGAAATACATTTAAGACTATCACCATTCAAGCCCAAAAACTTGGAGCCAACCTAACTTTTCAGTACACTGATTGTGTTAAAGCTAGCCTGGCTGTAGAGGTAACAGCAATATATTTACCTGCACATGCTAGTTTTTTGCTCTTTAAAAGGAAATGTACATGATTAACATATTTCTAAAATAAATCATTTGTTTTAGAACATTTTTCAAGTGAATATATTAAATATTTCCTCTTTAATTGATTAATTCTTTCTTGATGGAAACAGCTGCTTTCTGCAGCTGGAAATTGAACCAAAACATAAAAGTTGGGGGCCTAAAACTGAAATGCTTCATAGAGCTGAGAGGAACTGCAGAGCTGGAGATTATTCTGTCTGGGTTTATCACTATGAGTGACCCCTTTCACATTACACACAGTCATTTGATCCATCATTAATACAGAAATATTCGGTAACTAAAATAGGAATCATATTTCTATCAATAGTCGTGGTCTTACAGGAGCCATAACTCTCTTAAAACACTGCCACAGGTGTGTAGAAAGTGTCAACCTTGTCTTTTAAAAATATATATTCAGAAACATTTAGGGAAAAAATACTTTGCAGAGCAAAGCTAAGAGTTTCAACCGACAAGACTGAGTCAGTCTCAGTGTTTATTTATATTAGATTGTGTTTTGGGTGAAAAGCACACGTTCAACTCGAAATACAATCTACTTTTCAAGAGCATGTCAACATGGTTAGGCACAAGATAGAGGCATGAAATGCCAACTACCCCACACACACTTTGTTTGACCTCAGTAGGTTAGGTTACTATCACACGCCACATTAGACCTTACTTTATTTCCCTGCTCTGTCGTCAGACAAAGTGTCCATCCCTCACGACAAACACATCCATTCATGGCCATTAGGATAGCAGTAAATAGCTGGAGCCAACCGTGACTGCGGGGTTAATCTGATTGCCTGACACAATGGACACTCAGGACAGAAAGATCGGTGAGCAGCCAATGGGAAAATGAACATACATAGACAGCTACACATCATGATTATAGGAAGGCAATTGGTCACGGAAATGAAAAGCCGTATCATTAACTGGTTTAAATGAGAGTCACACACGTACACTCCATGGGAGCTTTAAAACACAAACTCTTGTGTAGAACATGAAGACACACACACACACACACAAAGCCAGATCAAACCAATCCAGTTGGATAAAGCTGTATTCAGTCTCCAACACAAACACTCCTATAAAGCATATTCACGTCACACATATGCAGCCAGCCACTATGGGCATATGACATTAGAGCTGGGGAGGTCAGAAGTTCATGAGGAGAAGTAGCCATGAGAGAATTCCTGAGTCATCCGTCAATTTAAAGTGATCACGATGAGACCGCACTTATCCTTCCTTTCACACACACTTTCTGTCCATATTCGTTTTAATGTGAAGCCACCTCCTACATTAAGGATCACCGAATACATTCAAGCCATAATGACATTTGATAGAGATGAACAAATATAGTCATAGAGATCATATCTGTAAAATAAAAGTATCAAAATAAACATTCTTTATTATAGATAAAATACTAATCTTTCTTGGGAAATTCTCTTTGCAGTTTGGTAGGTCAGAGATCAAGATCAAATTCAGTCCAGCTGGGACCAGTTTTTAGCAGTGAGATATTTTAAATCAATTATTCAATTATTCTTAAACACAACAAACTAACACTATTTAACACACAAACAGAGGTTTACAAACTGATATAGAAATCCAAAACAACTACAGGTCCCTCCATAGTGCTTTATGGAGCACTAAGACACACTACCATCATTAAGTCAACCGATTTACTCTTCTGTTCATTCCTCCAGCAGTCAGCTGGGTTTCTCATGCACTAAATCCCACTCTTTGTTCTCTCTCTGGATAATATATGTTTTAACAGAACACAGACAGAGAAGGTAAGAAGGGAAAAAAAGATAAAGGAAAGGAAGACAAGAAAGAAAGAACAAGAAAAGAGAAAAAGAGAATCAGAAAGAGAGAAAAGTACCCAAACTGTAGAAACAAACCCACTAAGGATCAATATTTTTAAGTAGCTACAAATATAAATACAGATATAAAAACTCCAAGATTCAAAAGAAATCTTTAAACAGCTTTGGTTGGCTGGGATGATGGAAAGAGACAGAAAACTTTAAGTCGTGGACAAAATAATTCTGTATATAAACCTTAAGCTGCAACATGAAAATGAAAAGAAACTGGCCTGAACAAACATACAGGCCAAAAGTGCAGGCAGGTGCCACTATTAGCCTCTCAGACACACACACTTTGTGGTAGTATGCAAAAGGAAGGGTGTCCTAAGGCCACGGTCACCTCCCTGTAGACCACCACAGGCTCCCAGATGTGCGCACACACACACACACACACACACACACACACCACCAGAAAATGCTGTTGGAAGCTGAAAATAAATAAACTTAAATGGACCGAGGTATAGCATCGCTACAGGCGATAACCAATCACAGTCTGTGTATTTGTTTGTATGTATATACAGACTATTTGACCAGTATATAGTAACTACCACATGTTTGGATGTTTAATTTTTAGGTAAATCTCATTACCTAATAGCCCTGTACAGTTTACAACAGCTGTATTGTTTGTTTGTTTGTTTGTTTGTGTTGTTTGTGTGTGTTGTTCTACACTGACAGCCTTTGACAAGAGGAGACCTTGTATGTACGAGCAGCCTAAAAACTTGATTCTCATTCTAGTTCGAGTGTATGTCTCCCAGCACACATATGTGAATCAGTGCCTGTGCACTTGTTGAATAAATGATCTATTCCTGGGTCTGTCAAGGAAATGGGGGGAGTTGAGGCGGGCCGTTTGGATGCTGATCACGACAGACATGTGTGTACGTGCGTGGTGGTTGCTGGTGGAGGAGGGCAGCGGAATCCACACCAGACCATCTATTATAATGACAGGAAGCAGGAAGTACAACCCCTTCACAGTCACATGGCTGCCAGCTGTCTTGGCAACTAAAGGGGGAAGATAGAGATGATAGGGAGTGTGTGTGTGTGTGTGTTTGTGTGTGTGTGTGTGTGTGTGTTATATACATGTCTGACAGTCTGTTTGGACGGAGATCGTGTAGGTGGAGTAGTATATTGGTATGTGCATTCCTACACGTGAAGATGACATTACTGAATGGAATATCTCCATATGAAATAAGGACTCGTATAGTTCAATTTCCATCATCCATCCAAATCTCCATTCTCTTTTTCCTCCAACAGAAAAATACTAAAATCTCTATGCCATGAATGTATAACCACCACCATTATGCCAAAACCAGTGCAGGCCTGACCTCAGTTTTCATCATATGGATGTGTTTAGTAACTACAGCTCAGTGCACATGTGCACGCCCACTTGCAGAGACACATGTATGAACACGTAACCTCACATGCAAACTCACTCATACACATACATGCACCAAAACACACATTTCTTCCCAGACCAAATCATGATGGAATAAATGACTCGTTCTATTCAACAATACCATTTATAATGGTAACAAATATAACAATTAAAAGTTTGATTTATGTAAACATGCATACACAATGTCACTGTGTGCATACAACACACATACACACAGATCCATAAGGAATCATCTTGGATAATCTTCATCCGTGAGCCTTTAACTCACTCCAGGTTTACAGGCTGTGAACTGGCTAACCGAAAGAGTATCATATTCAACCACATAACGATGACAATCATAGCAACGTGAAACCTTCTGTTGCCTCTTGTGACCCTTGGCGCCCCACGGACCCTAAAAACAGCTTGAATCTTAAACTGTATGATATGGACTGTCAAGAGAAGTCACTCATGCACACACGCACACAAATACTTACCTTCAGACAGGTGGGCGGTGAGTGGCGTCTGTGTCTCCTTGCTGTAAGAGACCAACTCTTTGGGAAGGAAGTCTACCTGTGTGATCTTAGAGGCCCCAAGCCTCTGCATCCTGCGCCTGGGTAACAGAGACAAGATTATTATAAATACCTAGTGCATAAAAGCAATTTGTCCTTTACACAGTACAATGCTGTTTATTTATAATACATTTGTTCCAAAGTTTTAAGCTATATATATATATATATATATATATATATATATATCTAT
>JAVQJL010030359.1:0-24001 GCA_036024295.1 Nannoperca obscura | reverse complement strand
TGTGTGTGTGTGTGTGTGTGTGTGTGTGTGTGTTTAGGCAGGCTGCAGCGGTGGAATGTGTGGTTTGAGGGCAGAGACCGGTGCTTGTACTGCAGGGTGTGTCCAGCTTTTCTGCCAGTCGCTCCGATGTTTGACGGAGCGTTTCTGTTGTAAGGAGCGCTGCCAGAAACACAGTTAGTGAGGTGTGTGTGCACGGGAGACACACTCCGCCTCACCAGCTTACTGCAGCAGGGCATGAAAGCATCCTGTGTGTGTTTTGGGATGTACCTAGCTTAGCACAAAGACTGGAGACAGCTAGCCTTGCTCTGTCCTAACGTAACAAAATCCCTCTAAAGACTCACTGATACAGTCCAGGTTTTTGAAAGTATGCATGTTTGCTTTCTTTCTAAAAGGTTAGCTGTGTAGATGAGTATGAAGCTACAGCTAGCAGCCGCTTAGCTTAGCATAAAGACTGGAGACGGGGAAACGGCTAGCCTGGTTCTGTGCAAATAAGAACGACCATGTCAGCTTTCAAAAACCCAAATCAGTTGTCAGTCGTGTTTGTGTTTCATGTCCGTGTGTGTGTTTGTGGTCAACAGTATAAGATCCTGAACGTGCCCCTGTCGTCCCACCTGGCGGCGAACCACTTCAACCAGCAGCAGGCCGAGCAGGAGGAGCGCATGAGGATGAAGAAACTCACCCTGGACATCAACGAGAGGCAGGAGCAGGAGGACTACCAGGGTACGTGCACACGATGAAACACCAACATGTCCTTCAACGTCTACGTTAGATTATAGAACTGGTCATCAGATGTGAGTCAGCACGCTGTGGCACACTCCCAGAGTAGACAGGAAGCTGAGAGTCGGAGCACTTCCTCGTTACTTGTGAAGGTGCCTCACCTGAACTCTCCACCTCTGCTCACCCGTTCTGTAGGGGAACCCCTGCTTCTGTATTACAGCTCCGCCTTGTTACCTTTCACATATCCCTCCGCTGAGTTTACTGCACGCCACAGGGACAGCGATTGTGTCTTAGCGAGGAAGTTGGCCGATTGTCACAACGTCAGGGTGTGTCGATGCGCACTCTTTCGCTTTTTCAAGACTCCTTTGAAGTTGTGCTTCACTTCCGTGTTGTAGCCGTCACAGTTCAGCTTCTCACAGACCTTCTGCACTGATGAAGGCCAAAGTTCAATGAGTTCAGTCTCTATTTCAGCATGCAAATGTTGTCTTTGAAGCACTTTGAGGCTGCAGCTGCCACCTCACTGTAAGCTCCTGCTCACACCACGTTAGCATTAGCATTAGCACAGATACCTGAGCTCAGAAGCTGAAATCACTCATTTGTTCACTTGAGAGGAGAAGCTGGAACATCAGACATCCTAGTGATGTTTATTTAGCGAACACCTAGAGGGAGCATTAGATGGTTGGTCTTTACTTATTACATCAGCTTACTTTTTATAAACGTTCTCCTGCTGGTGTGAATTTAGCTCATGAATCTGTTTCTTATTTCCTTCCATGTTGGCTAACAGTCCCGACAGGTGGAGCGTCTAAATGAGCCCCTGAACTAGCCAACAGATAACAGTTGTATCAGTCAGGAGCAACCATGTGTGATTCATCCCTTTGTTCGTCTTTCTTTTACGTTAATCTTTAGTTTTCATTCGTTGACAAACAACCTAATTCCCTTTTCTTTATTGTGTGTGTGTTCAGAGATGATGCAGTCCCTCGCTCAGCGTCCTGCTCCGGCAAACACCAACCGGGAGCGCCGGCCTCGCTACCAGCACCCGAAAGGCGCCCCCAACGCCGACCTCATCTTCAAGACTGGAGGAAGGTGAGACCCGAGCCGCGAACACTGAAGCGCCGGCGCTCAAACAAACCGCAGAATGTGCTTTGATGTGTAACGCCGCCTCGCCGGTGTCTCTTTAAACAGCGTGAAAGGCATGAGAGGCGAGACAGGGCAGACAAGCAGGAGAGAAGCCACAGGCGTGTCACGGAGTAGGCTAGCACGGCCGAGTGTATCCAAGGCCCGGCGAGGACTTTATCAAACATCACGGTAGTTAAAAAGAGCAGAGGAAAGGTTTTGTCCAGCATTTCCTGTTAATATTTGCACTTTTAACTGGTTCTGATTTGTCAGGTGCTAAGAAGAGGTAACTTATTTTTCTGTAAACGCTCTGGGAACATTTGGAAATAAAGATCACTTGAAGTTTAAACTTTGTTAACATCAGCAGCACCTTGTGTGTCTTTCTTGCGTCTGTATTTTGGAGGATTTGATGAACACAAACGTGGTCCGGTCGCTCGTCTCGGCACGAGTTCCTTGGATACGAATGCACTGATTGGCAGAAGATAAACAAACAAATGCACTTAGATTCCTTCAGCAGCGCGAGCTCGCAGCTTCACATTGAGATCCGGCAGGTTCGGGCGTTTTTTACCAGGAAAGTGACTCTTTGATTTTGGGAGCAGTTTTTTTAAAATGTGTATTTCTTTCGCACATATGAAGATAATAAAAGTAAATGGAGAACTGAGGCAGGAGAGGGGAGTTTAGGGGTGAAGCCGAGGGTGTGGTTTGTCACTGAACAGCATGTTTACAACACGTTTGACTTCAGAAGCATAAATAATCAAGTAATCTAATATCTAAACATGTACACACACACACACACACACACACAAACCGTCCTGCTGCCCCAAATACTCACTACAGCGCCACATGTGGATTCATCCGCCGCTGAAAATAGTCCCCCAACAAATGCACTAAAATGTTTACTAAAAGCTGCAGCGAGCAGCTGTTTTGATAAATAATAATAAAACTATATATTTGTGAAGTGTTTTTTTAAAGATTGAAGTCTTTAGGAGGAACCAATGAGCTCGGAGCTGAGAGCCACAGACAGGAAGTCAGAGTGTTGACACACAAACAAACTGCTTAAGAGTTCAACCAACATCATTTGGTGTTGATACCAAAACAACAGCTGGTCCTCGGTGTAAACACCTTCTTTTTACTAATCCACCATTTACAAATACATTAGTGTACGTTTTTAATCAGGCAACATCTGATCACATGATCAGGCCGAGGATTTAGTTCCAGTTTTTAGTACTTTTGGCGATGTGACGATTTAAACCGTTTAAATATGTAAATGTAATCAAAGTGAACCGAGGAGAAGAGCGTGACATATTTAATTTACTGGATTCCCGTCTGGTTATTTTCATTTGAAACTTGGTCCAATGGATGTAATAAACACACAGAACACGTAATAAACAAGTAACAACATTAAAGTGTCTTATTTTTATAATAATAACTCGTAGTGGCTGCTATCACCCGACTCTTTACAAAGTTTCAGCTCGTTGCTTTTCTCTCAGCGTCGTTTTCAGAGACATAGCGGAGCATTTAGCAGCTAAAGAGCCAGATGTTTAGCTCGGGAGGTGGTGGAGACCAAACACGGAGCTAAAACAGACGAAGTACTGGACTCGGATTCTTCAGGCGACACAAACACGACTCTGCGTCAACCGACCGTGTTGCTCTGTAACTGCTGGACGTGGAAACGAGCAACCGTTTGTTCACCAACTCGACAGGTTTCGTCAGGGTCCGTAACCGTGGTAACAGGAAGTATTGAGCAGCTGTTTGGTCGGAGCTACAGAAGAAGAGCAGCCTGTTTAAGGTGTAATCTGTTTACAGTGCAGCCAAACAAACTGTTGATTTAAGAAATAAGTCGCAATAATAAAAAACTTTGCGCACTGGAAAAATAGTTTCCCACAGTTACTCGCTGCAACATCTAAACGGATCCACTCCCAAAACATCCACGTCTTCTTTTATAGATTCTTTTAACCTCTGTTTCAAATACGTTTTGTTTCCTGCAACTGCTTCACAATAAAAGCCAGTTCAGGGCTTTTAATGTGAAGTAGCAGCAGCAGTAAAACAATGTTGTGTTTAGCACGAGCTAGCGTGACGTAATCCAGCTGTGATACCAAACAACTGGATCAAATCCCAAACAGTAACTCCATTACATGCGATTTGCATCCAGTGCAGGAGTACTGGAGGTAGTTATCACATATACATGAGTATAAATACATTGATTACTATTATATAATCAATAAATAGCATCAAAGACGTCAACGTTGCCCGCGACTGACTGGTTTCAGGGCTGAACGGTGCTCCTGTTGCTCAGCAGCTCTGCAGTAAATGTCTGCTCTCTCCTCCAGGAGACGCTGATTGGAGTCTGGGCCCAGGCTGAACGAGCGAGCATGAGAGCGAGTGATCGAGCGATAGAGAGAGAGAGAGGGGGAGAAAGACAAGATCGGAGGGGAAGAAACCGGTCGTGAGCAGGGGACGAGTCCTCCAGACGCCGGACCAGAACCCCTGACCTGAACACACTCTTACCCCGCTGAGGGGCCCGAGGAGGAGAGGCACGACCGGGAGCTGGGGTCAGGGGTCAGGGGATCAGACAGATGGCTCTCTTTCTTTTTGGACCAGAGGACAAACCACAAAGACGACCGGACACCTGAGCGCCCGACTGACGGCGAGACGGGCAGAGGGGAGCGCCTCCTGTCCTGCTGACGAGGAAGTGACTCATATTTAGGAGTTTGGACAAAACCTACAACGAGACGAGCAAGAGAGACGGGAGCTGCTGCTGTTGTTGTTGTTTTTGTTTGTTCTTGGGACTCTTAAAATAAAACCGGGAACGCATCCGTTCGGTACAACTTTTTTTGGTGGGTTTTTTTTTTTTTTTTGGAGGGGGGGGCAGTACTGAACGCTGTTGTCGTGGCAACGTCGAGATGTGTAGGACAGAATAAAAGGGCGGGGCGGTCGCAGACGAATGGTGTGATGGAGAAGACTCCGAGTGGTGCGTTGCTCTCATCAACTGCGTGCTTCACGTCTCACTTTGCTTTTTACGAGTCTGTAATTTCCCGATAATTCATTTCACCAGTTGTGGAGTGAATAGAGACAAAGTTGTGAGACAGTTAATTTAGTTAGTTTGAAGTCATTGATTTAAAGAAACGTTCCCACACTTGTGATCGTTTGCTACTTTTCTGTTTTATTTCATTGTAAAAGGAACATCTTTGGTGTTTATGACGTCACCTGATAATGAGTTTTGAGATCAATAAGCAGTTTTTATTTTTGATGAATGAACTGAAGGTGTAACGAGTGAACACACAAGTCTTTATTTTCCTCATAATTATCACCAAATGACATGATCTTTCCCAGGACCTTCCTATAAATACTTAAATCATCAGCTCCTCTCCATCTAATGACATTCTGACATAATGCACCTTGGCATGTAGCTAGCATTCATAGCCAGGTAGTAGCTGTGGTGATCAGGTTAGAGGACTAGTTAAATACATTTATTTGAGTTAGAGGAGAAGATCGATGCCACTTTCGCGTCTGTACGATGAATATTGAAGCTACAGCCAACAGCCGGTTAGGTTAGCTTAGCACAAATACTGGAAACAGAGGGAAACTGCTAGCCTGGCTCAGTTCGAAGGTATCAGAATCCACCTGCCAGCTCCTCTGAAGCTCACTGATTTACACGTTATTACAAAAAACTATGTGTAAAAATGACACGTGTGTGTTTATGTGTCAACCACAGGAAGTTAGGCTAGCTGTTTCCCCCTGTTACCAGTCTTTATGCTAAGCTAAGCTAACAGGCTGCTGGCTGTAGCTCCGTGAGACGGGTGTGAGCAGTGAAAGTGGATCGTGACGCCGGGCTGAATCAACATTTACCACAAGAACAAGCTGTACATATTCTTCACTGTTCCAGCTTCTGTTCGCTACGTGTTTTCAGATTCAGGAGTTACTTTTGAGAATATTCAGCTGGCTTTGATTTGGATTTGTGAAGTTTAACGAGAGTCTTATTCTCTTATTGTAGATAAACTGTATCTGTTGATCCTGTAGATGAATCTGCATCCTGCTGAATGGGCTGCATTGTCCTCCTCTGTTGTAGTGAAGCGTCCAGCGGTGGCTCTGGTTTAGTTCAGCTGTGTCTACATTCAAATCTATTGTTCTTATTCCTGCGAGCAAAAAAAAACGTTGTGTCTCAGCTCATGACAGACGAAGAATTATCTCAATAAACGTATGAAGATGATTGCTGTTTGTCTGTAAAAGAGGTCGTCGGCGTGCGTCTGTGTGGCATTTGCGTGTTTTGGGAGGGTGTGCCTGTTTGTCGAGGTCTAATTACAAGGCAGCAAACATAAGTGTGTCCTCATTTCCTGCCCGGCCGCTGCTCTAAACACTGCATACGTACAGCGAGGCGGACTCCGGCCCCTGCCGAACCCCCACCTGCCTCTGAGCAACACGTCGCCTTCAAGGGTCACATTAAAGTCCATAACCATCAGGTGCAGTAATGTGTGCAAAATTCATTTTTTTACAAGATAAAAGTGACAGAAGCTACGGAAAAAATGTAATTATTAAGTCCAAACAAACATTTGAAGCAGATAATTTGCCTCAGCAGTCTCAAATCAAGTGGGTGTCTTCTGAAGTTACTGAAAACCCACTTTCATTGTTCACATGGACACCTGACTATTAACTACTACTATCAAGTCCTGTGTAGAAGCAAGAATTCCCTCGTAAAAAGTGACGTTGGACGCGTCTAACAGGTTTAAATGGGGCTTTTTGTTTGTGGTCATTTGATTAAATGTTACTTGGAAACGTGTGTCAAACTAAAATAATAAAGTGTTAAAAGTAGATTACGAGAGACGTGTAGGCTCATTAAGAAAAACACTGGTGAAGCAGAACGTCAGTCATCCTCAGGCCACAGACATGAGCTGGATACACACACACACACACACACACACTCTCTCTCAGCGAAGCAGCCTACAAGCAGCTCTTCTACAGGAAAGACAGCGTCTGTGTGTGTTGAAGTCTTATGTAACCGTCGGCAGTCCAGACAGTTTGCTTCTGTGTTGCTGGTGTTCGACACACAAGGAGCCCGATGTGAAATTTTAGAGAAGTTCAGAAAAACAAAACTTTCTTAAACCTCAAAAACACTAAACCTGCTGTTTGTGATGCAACACGATCTAAAAAAGACAGGTGGAGACTGGGAAATATGTTTATTCTCTTTCTGGTGGAAGATAAGATGAGATGGTTGATACCACTCTTGTGTTAGTTAAGTTAGCTTAGCTTAGCATAAAGACTGGAAGTAGGGGAAAACAGCTAGCATGGCTCTGTATCCACCTAGCACCACCCCTAAAGTGCACTAAATAAAACATATGTTTGTTTAATCTGTAAAGAAACCACAGTTCCACAAACATGCGTAGCATTTTAGACACTGATAAGCATTTTTAAAGACTCTGAGGTTTAAACAACAGGCCAGGGCCCACATAGACACTGAAACAGGTTTTACTTGCTGTAATCCCCCCCCCCCCCATTTATTCAAACGATTCAAAGATCCCTTCCTGATGCACTTTCGGTCCAAAATCTTTACTGGAAAGGCTCTCACTTTAGAAGATGTCCCATAGTGTCTTTGCACCAAACATTGACTGTGGATCACTTACACTGGAGTCTGAGCTTTAAATGTCCACTTGAACTGTAATATATGATGTTATTAAGAATGATTACAGAAAGCATGTGGCCACGTGGCCCCTGACTGTTGTTTTAATACAAACTCTCCTTTAACAACACCTAACGTTGTGTAAAGGGATTACCAGGATCCTTCTGGGTATGGATGGATGTTTTCCACTAATACATCATGGGCACATTATGCTGGACTGTTTCTTGGCTGGGTGCCGTTGCCAGGCAACCAGTGGAGACAATGGTCTGGCACATAAACACCTGTAAAACAGCAAATTAGAAGGTGAGCTTTCTCACCTTTGAACAGAGCAGAGCTAGCTGTTTTCCAAGCTTTACGCTCGCTATGCTAAGCTAACGGGCTGCAGATCGGAGGTAGATCCCCAGAAAACAAGTAAGCTGGTCTTCACGTGTAGGAATCAGTGGAATAAATCGTCCTGTAAGCGTCCACACGCACTGTTCATTCAGGAAACCAAAGAAAAACGATTGAGAGAGAAGCTACGTTATTCTGTTTATTGACAAAGTATATACAGTTTATAATATGGACATTTAATAAGAAAGTATACCAGGCTGTTGTACCGTAGCAGCAACTGTCACATGGCCACTAATATTCCCATTTACCACACATTCGTATCCCCATTCTGTGCAGGTTTGAAACATTTCCTTATAAAGTAGGCTGCGTTATACATTATATTGTAGTTATAAACTGTTTTAATGCACCAATAGATACTTCAAAATGACTGTAGCTGAACTACAGAGAGGCGGAGTCTGTAAACAATATCCTCACAGCAGAAGCACCGCGGCGCTTCTGCCTGAGACAAAATATACTTCAAAAGTTACTGCAGATGAACTACAGAGGCCGGAGTCTGGATAAAACACAGTAAACTGTCTCTCTCTCACACACACACACACACACACACACGATGCTACAACAGTTAAATAACGCAAACAGCACAAAAGGCAGAAAAAAACACAAGTAACAGGATGTATTTCTAGACTGTGTGGTTTTAGTGCTTGTGTTTTGTACAATGCCGTGTGCTAGCCCACCCCTAAAGAGCAGTTTAAAAGTATTCCCTCTGCGTAGTAAAAAAAGTTAAAGTCCTGCCCACAAACCCATTCCACAGTCTGTGGTTTGGTGTGGGAGGTTCGTCCGTGGAGTAAAAATATCCTCCAGCTCAGCTCAGCTTTACATCTTAGAAGAAACCCCAGGCTCTTTTCACTGCAGCGACTGCAGCGTTGTTCCGGTTCAAAGTCAAACAGGCAGTGAGTGAGACTTTACATGTCTGGTTTCAACCGTTTGCATCCTTTTCATTTCATTTCAGAAGCAATAACATAGCTTTGGAGAAAATTGCCCTCAACTTTGGTCTTTTGCCCCCAAAGTGCTGACAGAAACACACACACACACACACACCGCTGACTAAAATGCCCAAAGTCGGTAAACAAACCAGTGAAAACTAAAAAGATTCCCATGTAACAGGTGATAAAGACTTCACAGACTGTGGATGAAACATTACATTCACTTTCCTGACAGCTGCTAGAAGGAAAGTGACACCATAAAACAAATAATAGAACGTTTCTGAATATGTGGCTTGTTGTTTCTTTAATACCTAAACTATTGTTGTTTGTACTCCAGCAAGAGGACCTCGTTCACTGTAAACTGCGGCTTTAAGTATCTTCTTGCAGCTACAAACATACGTTTTCACCAGGGCCCTGGGGCAAAATTGAGCTCTGGGCCCCCCCCGCTGTTGACCTGCCTCACCAGACGGGGCCATATATTGTCATTCATTGCCCAGAGCTCCAGAAACAATCCTGGAAAGACCAACACCCCCCAAGTTTGCAGTGTCAGTTAGTTTGTGGCATTTTTCAGCGCACATTTAATTAAAAACTGAAATAAAAATGGTGCTAAAACTGGATTTTGGCCTCATAATTAGATAAAAAATGAAGGAGCCACCTTAAGGCCTTTTTCATTTCCATTTATATAACCAAACAAATGTGCATTTAATAATTTAACCTTTAATCTGGGCATCCTTTACAAATAGCATCTTAAGGCAAAAGGTGAGACAGGAGACCAAAAGTCATTTGACTCCAGCAGGAAGAGGATGCATAAGTTTTTTCCTAAATATCTTGTGCAGAGGTATAAAATGTAATTGATCGTAGACACAACACAAATGCAGTTTATCTTTCAAGGCTTTCGGCATCGAAACAGTGTAGAGCTGCACTGTGTCACACCGGTTTGTCACTTTTTTTTATGGCCAGGAAGTGAGAACTGGCTGTGCGGGTCTACTGAGGATCATTCCTCTGGTAAAGTAGGTGGAGGTGTGGTTTCTCTCCACCCGCACCTCCACCAGCAGTTACACACCAGAGATTCAGGCTCGACAGGTGGAGACTGATTATTAGCGTATCAAGAGTCTTTCAGCAGCCCCAGTTTCCTCAGCGCCTCCCTGCGCGATGCGTCCGTCGGCCCCCGTCCAGAAAACTGCACGGTGATGCCTTGGGGCCGAAACATGGAGCCGGATCTCCCCTTCTCTCTCTTGTGTTCGGGCGACAAGGCTCGCGACGCTTCTTTCTGCTTGGTAACACCGCCATGGTAGGAGTGCCGAGGAGGTCTCGGGGCCGGGGTCGGGGCTGGAGCTTTGAAACTCCTTGCCGGGTTGTCTGAAGGGCGATTTAACCCGGCAGAGGGGTTGATTGCTCGGCTCTTTCCTCCGTAACTGTTCAGCTCAGTGGGTAACGGCTCAGATTTGTCCGGCAAGGTTTGACTCTTGTTGATGTGGGAGCTGAGGATGTCCGGAAGGTCGCTCCTGTTCACGGCTGCAGAAGCCGGGATCATGACTTTGGTCTTTCCTCCGTAGGGGTTGAACTCGCTGGGGTTTGCCAGCGCAGGTGGGAGGACTTTGGGTTCAGGGTTAGTTGGAGAGGTTACAGGTTCGCTCCTGAAGGAAACAGAAGGGTTGACCACAATAGATTTCCCTCCATAGGGGTTAAACTCCAGTGAGGTGACCTCGGGTGGAGCGGGGGCAGATGCCTTGTTGTCCAAAGGAGGTGGATGGTAGCTGCTGTGTGTGAATGCTGGAGACGAAGGGCTCGGTTGAGGGTTCCTATCTTCATGTCTCTTAAAGGATTCTGTCCGCAGAACCTCTGTTTTTCTGTTGACAGGAATCTGGCTCTGATGGGGCGTCGTAATATTGGCGTCTCGCGATTTGATGCCGGCTTCTGTTGTTGGGGGAACACCGGACTCTGGAGGATAGGCAAGGGGTTTGGCACCTGGATTAGGATCCAGAGAGTTTATGTTAGGAGGAGTGACGGGGAGCGACACACCTCCGGACATGGCTCGGTTCCTGGTCAAGCCCAGTTTAGACAAGGCCTCCATCCTGGATTTGTCTGGTGAGGGATCCTTGAAGGAAATGCTGCGAGTGGGAGTATTTCGAGCCCCCTCCTCCTCCACAGCCGGCTGCGGATGTTCCTGCAGCAGAGGGTGGGATGTTCCCGTTAAGTTTGCCAGCATCTGTGCCCGTCTCTCGTAAATGTTCACATTAGCCAGCGGCTGGTTCTGGTGCTCCTTGCTGCCGCGGATCACGTTGATGTTCGCAGGAAAGTGGCTAGGCTTAGCAGAGGTAGGAGGACCCTGTTTAATCGGATGCTCGGCACTGTAGCTCTGTGGCTTTTCAGAGTTCAGGCTGGAATGGCGGAGGAGTGAGGAGGGCCGCAAGTTAGAGTTTCCACCTGCCTTGTTCTCAGCTATCTTCTGGGCAATCAGGACCGGGGTGGGAATACAGCCTGGAGGGTGGTAAGAGGAGTGGCTGTCTGTCGGCCCATAGCTTCCACTTGGTAGCGGAGGGTTGTACTCTGAAGGCAAGCTGTCCACCACATCACGCCTGGGCTTCATCTCAGAGTGGCTTTCATGGGTCTGCATCATACTCTGAAAGTCTGGGAGGAACAAACTGCAAAGTGAAAATCTGGAAAAGACTTCAAACCTTAGTCCGGTCTTCATAATAGTTTTAGCAACCTGTTCTTTCCAAATACATTTTCTAGGAAGTTTCCTGGAAAGAAACTCTGGTACTAATTACAGTGAGTGAGATTTTTCAGTTACAGTTTAGTTAGTTAAGTTAAGAAACTATCTTTTGCCTTGAAAAAAAGATAATTAAGTAACTAGATGAATAAAATGCAAAAGACCATGTCTGGTGGGGTCTTTGAATCATAAACAAGTACAATTGCATTCAAGAACCAACGGCTGTACACTACCTGGACTGATGGGATTGAAGATCGGGTCTCTGGTCTGCACCAAGTCCGGTCCTGAGCGGACCAGGTCTATAATATCATGGTCTTTGGTACTGGGATGTCTGACCCCGGGTTTGGGACTGGAGTTTAGGGGTCCATCCACCTGTTTGACGGGGCGGCTGCTGCTTGCGGGGGGATTCAGCTGCCCAGGCCTCCGTTCGTTCTCCTCCAGACTCTCCTCCAGCGAATCGATGGTCTTCTCAAAGAACTGGAGGCACTCCTGTTCCTCTTGGCTCAGAAACTGCAGTGTTTCGTCGTCCTGTCAAAGCCAAGAGACACCAGGGAGTTAAGTGACGTGGTGTGATTTTTTTTTTTTTACTTTGACAATGGACACACACATACACCGTGCTTTATTCACCAAACATTATTATGGCCATCGTCAAGGTGGCATTTCCACTTTCTTAATAGACAGACTATCGCATGAATCATGTATACAAAACATGTTTTTACGATAACAATATTAACTCTTAATACTACAGAGAGAGGGGGAGATTTAAAGAAGTTGCTACTAGAGTGAACTGTGCACTTTAAATCTGAAAGAGTTAAATAAGGACCTAGACTTGCATCCACTGAATTAAACTAGTTCTCAAGAACTTCAGTAAAAGAAGGTATAAGGTTGAATTACCAGCTGGGCAAACCATCAATAAGTGACCCCAGAGGTTTACTGCATTTCATTAATATACTGTTGCTTTATTTTGCACAAGAGCAGCTTTCTACTTAGCGACTTCCGCTGAAATGACGACTGTCTTTAGCCGATTTGATTAGCGGTAGCTAGCTAGCTCTTTAAGCTAACGTTTGGTCTATGAGTTGGTAGAAAATGCTGTCTTTAATGATTCAAGCTGACTCATTTTAAAACAAGAAGCCTGTTAAAGGGTAATAAATATATACTTGGTGTCTACGTGACACAGCTAAAAGACTGAGGCTGAAGCTAAACTAGCTAAACTAACATAACCCTGTTTAGCTGATTAGCTTACATAGTTGCACAAGCGAGACTGAAAGGTAGATTTAATGCGTTATTGTTGGTATTTTCAAAGAGTCTGTTTCACTTTTAGATTTAAAAGAGAAAAGGCGTTTATGATGATGACTAACTGATCGCAGGTAATGATTTTAAGTGTAAACTTTCCCAAATCCAGTAGAGTAGCTGCTAACGTTAGCCTACACTCTGTTAGCCTCCAGGATCATGTAGATGGGAAATACCACACAACGGCCCTGTTTAGTGTTTATGGTGATATTTAAAAGTCACATTATTGATCAGTAGACTAATTGGATGCAACCCTGATAATAATAATAATAATAATATTAATAATAATAAGTATAATAAAGAAGCACGAGATTTGACTTTTCTTTTCATCATCAAACTCCATGTTGCAAACCGTCCTGTGTGACTCTCCCGTACAGTACTCATGTGTGCAGACTGAACACTGGCCTGTTTGTTCCTGCATCCCAACCCTCCAAACCTCTTTCCCACCCTAAATTCTGCTGAAATGCCCCTCTCTTCTGCTGGGACGACTGCCCCCTCCCCACCCGAGCTTCACCTCCGTGGCTACCTGTCCTGCGCCACACAGTGCTGCCACTGAAGAACCACACAATAGGGCTATCAAGTAACAACGGTGACTATTGATTCTGGGTCTTTTTCAGGCCCGATAAAGATCCGAGTCCACCTAGTTAAGCCAAACCACGTGGCTGTAAGTATTTACTGTAACATATGTTCAAATGCTTCTTGTTCTGGAGTTAATAAGCATTCGGTTTTGTATTTTAATGTTGTAACTTGTTGCGTGAAAACTTCACATTCTCAATTTTGGGGGGCAACATCTCTTAAAAGAATCACATTGGCAACAGCAGCTGCAACTTTCCAGCTTTTTCTGAAGCTTTCCACCACCTCCAAACCTCCATTCACTGATTAAAACTGCAAGAAGGTCCAGAAAATCTAGTAAAATCTAAGCTTTGATTAATGATCATTATCCAGCTGAAACAAGGCTGGGTATGTTAGCCAGCTGCTGCTGGTAGCTTCAGACCAGTGTACAGACATGAGAAAGATATCAATCTTTTTATCCAAGTGTCAGAAAGAAAGCAAAGAAGAGTTGAACTATTCCTTAAAACTCAAAACTGTATCAAACAAGGATCATTCGGGACTAGTTCAGTAAATAAAGTGAAATAACCCGTTCTTTTTTACAGTGTAAATACAGCACTTGAGTAGAAAACAGTGTTTGAAGTGTTTTACTACAATTAGAAAACCACCAGACCGAAGGAAGCTGCTTATTTGAGCTATTTGAAGGTGATGACCTTCAGCTCGCGGTTGACATGGCTACGAAAAGTGGCACAACAAGGTCACCGAGACGCTCGTGTTGTTTCACACATACAGACACACAAAGACGCCTGCAGCAACACCCAGCTGAAACCCATATGACCTGCTGGTTTCAGCTGGAGTTGAGGCTGCTGAAGCATCTCCGGACCTGGAAAACTGCGGTGTAACCGGTTTGTCTGCGCTGCGCGGTGATGATGAATGTCATCCCCGCGGCATGCGAAGGGATTAAGTTGTTGAGCAGGTGTCATTTCTCAGCGCCTGGGATGCATTGTGTAAACACAGCGCAGAGCCTCAGTCAGGGTCAAGTACAGCTGTTCATCTGATACGCTGACTGTTTACCGTCTTCAAGAGGACAATAGGAAAAATATGACTCTATATTCTGGATGACCGAACAAATCCTGTTTTTATTCACGCCTGTGGTCATTAAATAGCACCAGTTTACTGAGAGTGGTGAGTGACCATTGTTTTATGTATTCTAGTATGTAATTATCCAAAAGAAACGTACAGGAATAGTTTGACATTTTGACAAAGAGTTAGACCACTCATAGCCGGTTAGCGTAGCTTAGCATAAAGACTGGAAACGGGGGAGGGGGGGGGAAGCTAGCCTGGCTCCATCCAGCCTTTCCTAAAGCACACTTACTAACATGTTATATCTAGTTTTCTCTGTCTTTATGCTACGCTAAGCTAACAGGCTAGCCTCACATTTAACAGCAAGTGGATCATCTAACTAAATTAAGAAGGCACATAAGCGTCTTTCCCCAAAATGTCAGACTATTGGAACAATGTTTTAGCCTCTGAAATGACATAAAAGTACAAGAAGACCTCAAGTCTGTTCTCAAGTGTTCGGTTACTTACGCCTGGCCTGGAGTTTCGGCCGGCACCCCCGTTGACCCCGTAGTGGAGCTGAGGGTTGGCGTGCAGACGTAGGTCCATGGTGCGAGGGTCAGAGGTCAGCTCATGGAGGGTCCAGTGTTCCTGGGCGGGACTACGATAAAACTAGAATCACATCCGGTGTCGCTCTAAAGAATCATCTTGTCTTCTTGTCAACGAGAGTCTGGAGACACAGAGGAGGGACGAGACGTCAAACATCACCATCCTGTCGGCTGCAACTGACCGCAGGAAGTCACATAATCATCAAGGGGAAATAAAAAGGAAGCTGTTGCCTTTATAATGACGAAAAGTCAACAGAGGGCATCCTCTGAGGGCTGGGAGGTGTTCCTCTGGTGTTCTCAGATCCTTTACGGAGTACCAAGACATGTACAAATACTCCATTACAAGTAAAAGTGCTGCATTAAAAATCCTACTTCGGTATAAAAGTATATCTGTCTGATAAATGCAGTGGAGTATAAAATACTCAAGTAAAGTACAAATACCTGAGTGAATGTGCAGCAGAGAGACACCTGACAGACCAGTTAACCTGGAACAGCTAGATGCAACACTGATCGCTGAACACATTCCTCTCTAACGCTGCTGCGACCAAAGACTTCAGGAGACGAATGTTCCTTGTTTGAGGTTCGAAGCTAAAAAAAGAGTAAAAACTGACAGTTTGGGTCCATTTGGCCCCTAAAATCTGCCCAAACTCATTGTTGGCTGTACAAAACATACTCTTGTTTTTATAGTGACATGATATTGTGTTTTCTAAGACATTTATCTTTTTTTTCCTTTTAAAACACTGGATAGTTTTACATCTTTGGGCCTTAAACAATATTTAAATAAAAAAATCTGAGAGGGTAAAGTACGTTTTCTTTTGCTCACAGCTCATAAATACTTTCATTGTATTCATTTAAACAGATTTTTTATAGCTGTAATATATTGACACACGTTTAAATATTGTACATTTAAGGATACAGCACATATTTCTACTTTTTATATACTGCAAAATGTATTTTCTGTGTATATTCCATAAGAGGAAAACAACGATACAAGATTTTAACATTGTCCTACAAACTAACAGTACGTCCATATATGTAGCTATGAGCTTTTACTATATCACATTATATTTGTCTATAGATTTGTTAATGTTTGCTGGCACTGTGAGATAAATACAGCAGAATAACTAGCATTACTAGAACAATCTGCAGGACAGGACAGTTCAGAAACGCGGTTTTTACGCAGTGACTCACCCAACAGCTGCACAGATCGGCCATCATCACATCTGTAAATGTGTCCTTCAGAGAGAAGCCTCAACTGTATCTGTATCTCGGACTTTGTCGTAACAGAATTGATCTTAAAGGTCCCGTGGAGCCGCGCTCCTCCTGCGCTCCGTGCGTAATAACACCACGGCGGCACGTTACGCACCAGTTAAAGCCACGAGGAGACTCCGCCCACAGCCTTCAGGAGGGTGTGTGTGTGCGTGCGTGTGTGTGTTGTCATTCAGGTGTGTGAACAAGGGTTGGGAGGTGACTATAGTGACACAGTGGAAAGTCATCCCACTCACACCCACATCAGTTTCACTTGGATGGCTTCAGGGACAGTGGGACATTTAATTTTCCACCTGTTCTGCCATTTGATTGAATAGATCCAGAAGATTGTTTTAATCCTGAGATGTTGCCACAACACTACTTGTCATTGAGTGATCCCTTTTTCAGTTTCAGAGATAATCTTTATTTTTCTGGGAAACTTGAAGGTAATGATGCTTTCAGGTAAAGTGGGACATGTGTGCACTTTTATCCAATAACTGACAGAAAAGAAGAGGTGGCTTCATGGTGTTAAATCTGTGCTGTGATGTAGAAACTATACACATTAACTCTCATTAATATAATATATAATTAAACTGTGCAGAATATGTTTACTCGTGAGTTAAAATGCAGGACTTCTTCCATCAGACATGATGCACATAATCAATTACCAATAAAACAAATGAAATCAATTGATAAATCAATTTGGCAAATGTTCAAACAATTTCCTTTTATTACAAAGAAAACACGAGAATGGACTTTTAGTTCAAACTGAGCAGTGACTTTACACTCGTGATTTGTTTGTGTTGAGCGCCCCCTGCCGGCTGCAGCCTACCTAATAATTGTAATAGAAATATTATATATATTTATTTGTATCACATGATCTTCCTCAACACATAGAGTTTGCCCATGTTGTTATGGGATAGACCCTTTCATGGCAGACAGTTGTCTGTCAAGAGTCAACAGCATAAAAGGTTTTTTATTGTTTTATTGTTGTTATTCCTATCTTTCAGCTCAAAGGTCATAGGCTCTAATTAATAGTTCGGTATACTATTTCATCTGCATTACACTCTTTCATACTATAATATCTCATATTCATTGACATTCAGCAGGACAAAGACAAAAGTCTCCACAGCAGAGTAGAAGAGGTAAAGCTACTGCGACCGTAAGAATAAAAAGAAGGCGAAGCTCGTTGTATAATTTCCCAGTGGTCCCTGAACGCTCCTCCCGTCATTTGGAGTAACCTGCTCCGGTCTGCGTCAACAACCGCTCCGGTGTCCGTTTGTTTGTTTGTCGGATTGGTTCGACACGTTACCGGGAGTTACCGGCCGCTGCCCACACATAGATCCGGTGAGTCCACAGCTAACTGTCTTAATAATAATAAATATTATAAAGTTAGGGGAACTTGCTAAACCCCGCTAGCTAGCGTAGCTACATGCAAATGCACCATCAAGCGTGAGTGCGCCCGTCATCGGACGCTGAACCGTCTGGCGCACTGTTTCCTCGCTTTCCTCGCTACCACGCACCCTGTCTGTCGGTGAATAAGCACACTAGCCGTTATTAAACTCACAAGTGTTCACGATACATCAGTGTTTCTAGTCATTTTGGTGAAAATAGCTAGCCGTGGCAGGGGTTTTGTGCGGTGGCCGATAATGGAAGCAGGATTTGTCCCCCTCCTCATCAGTAATCTCCCAGCAGACGAATAACAGATATTATTTTATTAATTTATTCAATATATCAGTATATATATATATACATACACACACACACACACAGATGCGTTGTTTTTGTGTTTGCTGTTTTGACATTGTCACTTGGTTTATTTATAACCGACACAAGCTAGCTAATGCACTGATGCTGAAACCTATAAATTAACATTATCGTTAGCTAATCTAACGCTAAACCGTTATTATTAGCCCGATATATATGTGTGTACACACAACACTGTACTTAAGCTAACACACCGCGAAGACGCTGCTTTCAGGCATCTTTCAAGTGTCGGGTAACACCCGTTAGCTTTGAAACGTTAGCCGTTAGCCCCCTCCTCTTAGTGCGTTAAGTTGTTGTTAGCATGTTAGCCCGCATGCTAACGTCAGTCAATGTAGCCGCGGCTAACCCCGTGCTAGCTGTCACCGCGTTCCTGCGTGAAAGCGGTGCGTTAGCTCAGTGTTTTGAGTCATATGAGCGTAGTAATTCAACCCGAGGTTGGACGTTTCTAATCGGCATCAGCAGGCTGCGCGTCCAGTTAGCATTTTAGCTGGAATTCATGTGAATGCACAGAGAAGCTGTTGTCTGTGTAAACTCGGTTAGGAGTTGTTACAGACGCTGCAGTTGTTGTTGTTGTTGTTGTGTACAGCTTCGAGTCAGGGTTTATTTTTTTATATAATCTTAGACATATAAGGCTGTGTGATCTAAATAATCACCACGATATGAATATTGATCACTTAAAATATTGATCATTTAAAATATCGAGCGGTGCGACGTGTTCCACTGAATTACATGAGGAAAAAGCCACTTTAATAACAAAGTGTGTGTTACTATTTGAATTACAGCGTATTCAAAATAATTTGGACTGTTATAAGTGTATATTTATTAAGGAAGCAACTAATGGCTTTTGTTAAATCATTGATTAATTTAGCAGATTTAAAATATTTAGTTAATAAAATGTGAAAACTTTTCCAGAACCCAAATTTACATCTTTCAGCTCTAAATATTTACCAAAACAAATGAACCTGGATTTCCTCAACACTCACAGACATGCAAGTATTTTGCTAAAATCTGTAAAAATGAGTGGTGGTCACTGGATCACGTAGAGCTGCGTCTGAACCTGTAAACACAAGGATGAGGTTTGACCAGGGCTGGAGTAACTGGATCCATCCTCAGCATCCCTCAGCGTGTCCGGTTACCACTGGTTCTGCAGGACTGGTCTCCATGGAGGCGGGGGTTGGTGGGGGGGTTTAGTGGTTGGTTTGAGGAGGGTGGGGTTACACCTGGGCTTGACTGACAGGTGTGATACTGTCACCTGACTGCATTCACTAGTGTGAAGTTTAACGTTGTTGTTGGTTTATCTGTCAGTTATTTGGACTTCTGTAAAGTACTATGTTGAGAAACACTGGATATGTTGTTGTTGTTGTTGTTGTTGGTGGCAACAAATCCCAGAAAAATACCAAAACCAACAATGTGTTCGTCTGTCAGTACTTTCTGACAGCTCCACTCTGTTTGTGGCTCTACTGGTTTGATCATTATAAACAAATATATTTCTAAAAGGCTCAGTGATTTCAAAAAATAGGTAGACAAATATCTCAAAGTGAGGTTTTATTAAAGTAATGTAACGTGTCACTGCTCTACTGCATTATGTTGTCATTCCTCTGGTTAGCAGGGCTGCTCCAGCTCCGCCTTTTATAAGCAGTGTGGCTCAGAACTCCTTGCTGTTCAGCACAATACTCGGACTGTCCTTGAATGCACCAGCAGTCCTTGAATGCACCAGCTGCACTTCCACACAACAACAGTGAAACGTCGACCACAACAATGACACGACTAAATGTTAATTAATTAATCGCCCGAAATGCGTCTTTGGACTTGTGCTGACGTGTGACTGACACCTGATTTGAGGACGTACAAGGTGTTTAATAATTGTAAATGTTTTTAATTGGTTGAAACTCGGGAGGCGGGACTTTGACGTAATGATACTGATCTGAAAACACACACAGATCGAGTTCTTCTGAAGGACGGACGTCAACTTTTAGTGAGTCACACCGTCTTTATTTGTCTTTTTAGTTGCTGAATTCAGCTTTTGTGTATATATGTTCAGCAGGGGACACACACACACACACACACACACGCACACACACACACAACACACAACCCACACACACACACACACAGCCACAACACACACACACCCTGCAGCTGAGCAGGCAGAACAAAAGGTAGGTGAACACCGTGCATCCAGAGGAACAGTTATTTCAGGAACACGATGATGATGATGATGATGATGATGTTTGGCTCGCTGCTGTGAAAATGGACTCAATCATCGTGTGTGTGTGTGTGTGTAACTCACTCACTCACTGGATGTTGCACTCTGCCGGTGAACTAACCTCAAATACAGTGAAACCACGTGAACAAAAGCAGTTGTTTACAGTTTGAGCAGTTCAGCGTCTTCCATGTTTTCACACACGTTGACGTCTTTTTAGATGTTTTTTTATAGTTAAACTTACTTTATTTGAGGTTTCAGTCGTCAGATGTTCATTAGGTCAAATGTATGAATCGTACTGCAGTGTGCCGGTGACGCGGCGGTGGTTTTGGTCTTGTTCACCTGGATCAGGTGTTGATGTAGGAACAGGATCAGCTCCATGACTGTTGTGATACTGAACATCATGCGTCCCCTCTCTCCCTCTCAGGCTCAGGACTCGTTCACCTGGAGAGACTGAGCTGTGAGCCTCCATCCATCCTGCAGAACTCCTCCATCCACTGCTGCACCATGGTACCCCCCCCCCCCCCACACACACACACACACAGCTTTCTGACTGCTAACAAAAAGTGACTTGTGAACTTGTAATATTATTTATCGATAGATTCAATTCTTCTGTTCACTTCCTTTTCAAAACCAACACAACAAGTACAGCTGGATCACTTCACACGTGTGTGTGTGTGTGTGTGTGTGTGTGTGTGTGTCTGTGTGTGTGCGTGCACAGAGTGTATGATGTCCGAGAGCAGCTGCTATGGCCTGCAGCAGCGGTCAGAACAATGCCGAGACTCTGGAGGGTTTCCATGAGGTGAACTTGGCCTCGCCCACCACCCCTGACCTCCAGGTAGGTGGAGCAGACCCACGTCCAGCTTTCAGCGTTGGATTATTGATCGGAGCGCTGACAGATTAGTGTTATTGGCTTTACTTTCCTGCAGAACCAAGCGGAGCAGCGCCCCCCCGTCCGTCACAACGCCCCGCCCACCACTCTGTACCGCACCCACTCTCTGGGAGCGCCCCCCGCCGGCCGCCCCGCCTCCCTGCGGGCCGACCAGCTCCCCACGCAGCCGGTGTACTCCACCCCCCGCCACAGCCACAATGGCAGGTAAAGAGAGGCTGAACTGTTGCTGTCAATCAAGTCATTACCCAATAATCAATCGCCAAATATTTTTATAATCAATGAAGCAGAAACACTGCAGTTTGTAAAATGTGAGGATGACCTGGATGAGTTCAGGCCACGAAGGTTCAGCAGCCAGACTCCAAACACTCAGCTGGGGTCCAAACTGGCTGCTGCTGATGTTGTTGTTTCCACGGTTACGCTCGCACAGTGTGCCGGGCCAGGAGGCGGAGTCAGCCGAGGGCAGCTTCCTGTCTGGGGAGGAGGGGGAGGAGTGCGGCGCCCTGAGCGACAGCCTGTCGCGGCTGCGCAGCCCGTCGGTGATGGAGGTCCGAGAGAAGGGGAACGAGAGGCTGAAGGAGGAGCTGGTGAAGGCCCAGAGGGTAACACACACACGCATGCTCACACACACACACACACACACACACACGCTCACACACACACGCTCACACACACACACACACACGCATGCACTGACACACGCTCACACACACACACACACACACGCACGCATGCACTGACACACGCTCACACACACACACACACACGCACACTAACTGAAGGATGAATGTGAGTGTGTGAGACATCATCTCGCTCATCACTGACATCATGTAACAAACTGTATTTTATTTAAATGCATTTTATTCTTATTTTCTTTTCTGTTTGTTTATTTCATCTTTATTTAAGATGGAATCATGTTTTTATTTCTTCATCTGTTTATTTGTTGTTCCCACGTTATGATTTGACTTTTCATGTGTTTATTTGGCCGTTTGTTTTCTTGTGTTGTTTTCTGTGTGTTGTTGTTTTGTTTGTGTGTGTGTGTGTGTGTGCGTGTGCGTGTGTAAGGAGCTGCTGTTGAAGGATGAGGAGTGTGAGAGGTTGTCTAAAGTCAGAGACCAGCTCGGCCAGGAGCTGGAGGACCTCACCGCCAGTCTCTTCCAGGTCGGTCCGCCTCCCCCCTCCGTGCCCTCCGCTTCCTGCTTCCTGCTTCCTGTTTCCTGTTTCTCCTCCTCCTGAGGCAACAGACAGACAGACAGACAGACAGAAAAATGCAAATGACCGTTCTCTTTGGAGGCGTGAACGTTGTGCTTCAGTCCTAAACTAACTCTGTCCTTCATCACACGTCCTTTCCTCTTCACACTCCTCCTTCCTTGTTGTTGTAGAAGGTGCTGGGACTTGTGTGTGTGTGTGTGTGTTGTAGACAGTGTACATGTACGCAGCAAACCCAGTATTAAATATCCAAACTGCTGCACTACAAATATTTGCTGTGTGTGTGTTCCAGGAGGCCCACAAAATGGTTCGAGAAGCCAACGTGAAACAGGCGACTGCTGAGAAGCAACTGAAAGAAGCGCTGGGCAAGGTGACGACACACACACACACACACACACACACACACACACACACACACCTGAGCTCATGTTTTATCAGATTCACTTATAGGAAGTGAATCCAGGACAAACACACAGGTTTTATGAAGCCCTCTGCACCGACACCGGGGGGCGCTGGAGGGAAGATGCTGCTCCTCCTCGGACGGAGTCTGAACACGCAGACATGAAACCCGTGGACATCATTCAGAGTGACCTCCACTTCCAGACTGTTTCATGAAATCTGACGTTCATCCAGAAGAAACATCAGCCGAGAGCTCAGAGAGCAAGACGCTGCAGAAGCTGCCTGAGAACCATCACGTCTAACTTCCCTTCACACCCACTTTTGTCTCCAGATTGACATCCTCCAGGCGGAGGTCCAGGCCCTGAAGACGCTGGTGCTCTCCTCCCCCACCTCCCCCCTGGGCGAACTCCCCTCTGCAGGAGCGGGAGGGCCGAAGACTCCCTTCAGGAAGGGCCACAGCAGGAACAAGAGCACCTCCTCCGCCATGCTGGGCTCGCAGCCCGACCCGTCGGCCACGCAGCCCATCGTACGGGAGTGTCGAGAGGTAGGGGGTGATCCTGTGTGTGTGTGTGTGTGTGTGTGGGTTTCTGTGTGTGTGTGTGTGTGTGTGTGTCCTAACCTGCGTGCTGCTTGTAGGTGGACAGCCAGCTGTTCGGTGACTTCAGGGCGTGGAAGGAGCAGTCGACGCTGGACCGCGGCTGCTGCTTCCTGGAGAGAGTTTACCGTGAGGACATCTACCCCTGCCTCACCTTCAGCAAGAGCGAGGTACTCACTTCCTGCCGCACGTGTCCATATGTACAGTGGAGGGGGGGGTTAAAGGTCATCGTCACTACCTGTCGTCTGGGTGAGCGGCTTCTCCAGGAGTGGAACATGTGATGGAATGATGACAGCGAACATGTTTGTCTTTCTAACGCTCCTCAGCTGGGGTCGGCCATCTTGGAAGCCGTGGAGCAGAACACGCTCAGCGTGGAGCCGGTCGGCTTCCAGCCGCTGCCCGTGGTCAAAGCGTCGGCGGTGGAGTGTGGAGGACCAAAGTGAGACCGACACACACACACACACACACACACACACACTCTTTCTCCTCCTCATCATCACTCTTTCATCATCATCTCTCCATCTTCCCCTCAATTTCCTCCTCTAGTGGACGAAGAGCCGAGCTCGTCACGTAAGTCAGACTCTCTCTCTGTCTCTCTCTCTCTCTGTCTCTCTGTCTCTCTCTCTCTCTCTCTCTCTGTCTCTCTCTCTCTCTCTCTCTCTCTCTCTCTCTGTCTCTCTGTCTCTCTGTCTCTCTCTCTCTCTCTCTCTCTCTC
>JAVQJL010030358.1:0-10584 GCA_036024295.1 Nannoperca obscura | reverse complement strand
AGAGAGAGAGAGAGAGGCACTCTGTAGCCTGAGAGACTGTCAATAATACAAAGCGACTTTTAAGAATAGAAACTTTCCACCTTGTTTGCTTGCTCTCCTGTCAGCTCTCCACCTCTCTGACTTGTCTACCACCTCTCTCCTTTCAGATGGTTTCTTTCTTCTCCAGTCTTTCTTATTTGTTTCCATCTTTACAAAGCTTGAGCACGCACAAGTGTTGCACCCCCAAGCCTCTTCAAGTTTGTTCCAGGTGGTTTGAACTCATCACTTAAAGTCACAGGAAAGGTGTGTCTGTGTGTGTGTGTGTGTGTGTGTGTGTGTGTACAAAGATCCATTCAATTAATATTGAGAATAAAACGGGCTGTGATGATGATGTTCGCATTCTCACCCAAGCAGATATTTAGAGGCTGAGATTTAGAGTTTATTTGTGACCTTGGAAACAGCAGCTTGTTCAGTTTAGTAGCACCTTTCGATCCTGTTTTTCTCAGCAGACCGCGTTGTCAGTTTTTCTTCCATCTGCGGTTTTCAAGGTCAAGAATAAACTTTCAAACTCTGGTTTTATGCCAACATGGATGAGAAGTCCTTGAAGTCCTCAGAAAAACAAATGTGTAATTAATTAGTAAGAAAAGTCATTCAGTGTTAAATTTACTGTTAAGGTCACAGAGTACCTTGGGTAGAAAACAACTGACCGAAATCAGAGGTTTATATTCTCTTGTACCTCTAGTTATTGCTGTCAGAACAGAACAATGAGCTGACCTTTGACCCTGTGTTTGTCAGCAGATTTTGGAGGTGTGAAATCCTGTTTAAATATCTGTTCATAATCACGTGTGAAGAAACAATGCAGCCCGATTGGCAGTCCCGGTGCCAGCGAGAACCAAATCTAGACCTTTCAAAAACCCAATGCAAGTGTCAATACCTGTAAAAAGGAGATTTGGCCCAGCGGCTTGTTGTTTCTCCCATTGCTGAATTTATGTTAAAGGTCAGATTTTTCCTTCGGAGCAGTCTGAACTCGGATAGCGTGAAAAGCCTCCACAAATTTGGCCTCATCACTCTTGTGGAGCAGTTTGGCCTCCGCTGCCTGTGGTTCATTTTAATGCTCCATCAGTGAGCTGGGTTCTGTTGTGAAACATCTGCACTTGAAGCCAATGTGTCAGCGGACAAACTGCGGCACGTCACTAAAGGTCTCTCTCTGCAAAGATGTTTTCCAAAGTCGTTTCGTCCTGCACTAGAGATGTCCCCTTTTAAATCAAATAATGAGACTTCACTCTCAAGACGTCTTTTGGGATCTTCACTGACTCATCCTTGCAATTAAATTACCAGAGAGCTGATGGCAGAGATGCCTGGCAGCGGGTGGCTTTGTGTGGTTGTGTGGTACTTGTTGACTTTAAGTCTTCATGGGGCAGAGCACACCACGCCCAGTTCTTACATACTACTGTTTGCTGTGTCACAGTTTACCTTTTACTGTTGGTGTATGGTATGTATTACATAGCCCACAGGCGATGTTTAAGAGTTTTCTGTTGCGGTTGTCTGAAAGGCGGGGCGTGGAGCCGAACACCCTTATGATATTTTGTCAGTATGTCCCTGTGTCTTGGGATGTTGTTGTTGTCAAGCTTCAAAATAATGCCAAAACAAGGCTGATTTGCAGCCAGAAGCGCGCGCACACACACACACACACACACACACATTGTATCTGATTTTAGACTGGCAGCCTGTAACATTACTGGATCATCTGTCTAAAGTTGACTGTTGTGTTACAAATAAAGCTGACAGCATAGAACGTTTATTTGCAAGGCAATATTTTACCACAGCATTTTAATGTCTTTAAAGTGGTATATCTCATGTATCTTGCAAAAACTCAAATCTGCCACTTGTGTTTTTTTTTCTTTTAGATTTAAATTTTCAGAAATGTTATTTGGTGCTAAGCAAACAGATTTTCAGACCAACTATTATGGGGAAAGAAATCACCATTTCAAATGTCATGTCTTGATTACTATTAAATGTCCATCACAATTTCCCAGCACCCAAGGTGACATTTTCATAATTGCTTGTTTTGTCTGACCAACATTTCAAAATTCAAAGATATTCAGTTTAATATCACAGAAAGCAAAGGCAAGCAGCAAATATTCCCATTTAAGAGGCGGAAACCAGTGAATTTGGAGCATTTTTGCTTATAAACAACTTATAGATTCATCGATTTCAGCTCTCAGTGTGAACATGTAGTATTTACTGCATCAGCTGAAAGGGGCTGAACAGACAGACAAGTAGTCAGGTATCTAGGGTGAAAGAAGAGAAACGCTAACAGTCCATTTCCCAGTATTTTCATTCACACTGTTGGTAATACTGCCCTCCAAGTAATGCACACACACGATCCGTGGTACAGAAGGAAGAACATGGCATATTCATACGCATTTTTACAAATAAAAGTTGATCACAGAAGCGGATAGACCTTCTAACGCTAACGCTAACTGATGCTTTATCCTACAACTCGGTGTCACAAAATACTACCGTGTCGTTTGTCCAAAGAGGTGCTTTGAAACGTTTGTTCTCTGTCTCAGTTTGTCTCAGTATGTGGTTGTTTTTTTTTTGTCCGTCGGCGAGGTCGAGTGCAACCAGACAGGTTTTGTTGCAGCCTCCCAAATACTTAGATGGTTTAATCTGCTCTGCGTGTCTGTGTGGCCCAGTTATTGATTTGTAATTTGATATTTGGATTGTTTTTGTACTTTGTGTCCTTAAGCAGAAAGTCATTTTCTCCGAGTCTTGGTGAAGTAGTTGGTAAACGTCAGGCATGATTATGAGTCACCACATGAGTCTGTCTGTTGCCAGATTTGATCAAAGCATTATGTTGCCGCTGCCGCAGATAAAAACATTTTTAGTAATAATGTTGTAGATTCTGAGTTATGCAGGAAAACTAGATGCTGGAACTATAGGTGTTACTTTTTTATTGACAACTCTGGCCCTGGTAATACTTGGTGTCGGATTTAAACCAGATGTTGTAGTATCGCCCATCCCTGTTACAACGACTTAGCTAGAAGTCTTTGAAAGGGTTACGTGTTAGTTTTGTCTCACTGGCTGAACAGTGGGCAGATAAAATGTTAATAGTGGACTATACACAGTTGTGAATAGTGGATAATAGAAAGTCTGAAAAGTCCCATTTTTGTACAGAATTTTGTATTTATGTTGAAATGTCAAATAAAGTGATTTTCCTTCAAATTTGATCTCATCAAAGTTGTATCACTATTGACACCATATAACGCTTACTGAAAAATAAATGACATGATTTTTCATGGACTTTGATTTTATGTCTCAAGTTATTACGACTGGCACACCACTACTGACACGTTGCCGATTTTCAAACAAACGCTGTTTGTGCGCGGCTTATATGCAAATATTTGTGCGAGTGTTAAGCTGCAAGTTTGGTAAGATTGTTGGATGCAGTGTGGTTTGGATAACAACTCAAGCTAAATTTGTTCCATGTGTCAATCCTCATTCCTGTCCTGCTCTGACAGAGAAATAACATGCCAGGAGAGGAACAAAACATAAACTTGACTTTAATCTTTTGTCCCTTCAAAAAACCTTCTCTTATAATAGCTTATTTTATTACTAATGGGAGGGATTTGTTACCACCAGCTTGTCAACAGGGAATTGTTGAGAACAAGATGTTTCTCTGTGGTCAGAGCCGTGCCAATGCCAAGCCTGCTCAATGATGCATCAAAAGGTTTATTAAAATGTTTCTGCGTGTGTGTGTGTGTGTGTGTGTGTATATATATATATATGTATATGTCACCGCCGTTGCATTGCAAGTTTGTTTGCATAATAATTAGAATGCATTTGCTCATTGTTGTTTTACACATTGTGATGATTTGACTTTTTTATTTTATTATCTTTTATTGTTGACAACTAAACGTGTGTGTGAGCGAGAGAGATGAAGGTCAAGCTGTTTTCATGCTGTCGAGTTGGACTTTATAAGCACCAAGTGTGTGTGTGTGTGTGTGTGTGTGTGTGTGTGTGTGCGCGCGTGTGTCAGCCAGCTCTACAGTGGAATATTCCATTAGACGTGTGGGCGGAGTTGAAAAACTTACCATCTTGAGGTTTGGTGCGATCCTGAATGGGCCGTAAGTCTTTGTGCTTGTTGTCAAACCTGCTGTTGTGAAACAACAATGATTGTTAACAACAGTTTTCATTGGTGCATTAGTGTTTAGCTGCTTTAAGTCGGCTAATGTGGTGAGCTGAGGGGGTTTTATTAATGAGGTTTGAACTGACTTAGAAGCAGGTTTAAGGTTGTGTTTTTTTCTTTGTGTGACAGACAGTCAGATACATAAAGTAGGTCTATATCCACACGTCCTCGCACGCTATAAGTTAGTTCAATTTTTTTCTTCTCCTGTTTGGATTTCTGCTCCCTTGTGGGTAAAAGACTCAAGGGGCTGTAAGGGGGAGGATACCCATACACACACATCAATAAATAAATTAACACGAACACATGACCCCCCCCCCCTCCCCCGAGACAGGATGCAGGTGGGGGGTGGGGGGGAGGGGGGGGGTGCAGTAATGTGATGTTGGGTAGGGGGTAATGTAGTCAGAGGGGTCACAGATGAGGTTTGAGGTGGTGAGTTAATTCTTGTGTGTGTGTGTGTGTGTGTGTGCGTGTGGTTATGTGGCGAGGTTGACACACAGCCAGTAACATGACTCTGGCGTAGAAGTAGGCCAAGGCTGCTGTCAGCAGCTTGTCAAAACCTCACAGTATCCAACTTCAAACAGTCAGACCTGCAGGAGTGAACGCTGCTTTTTAACATTAGGTGTCTGTGATCATTACTTTGTTAGCATGCTAGTTGTGAAAACAAAGCTTCTGGGTCAGCAGATGTAGCAGACTAAATGTATGGTTACACTAGACATTACATTGGCATCAGCTGTCCAGATCAGAAGGCAGTGGATTAAATTAACATTGCGCATACGGTACCAGTCAAAAGTTTGACATGTGACAGGTACTGTATGTTCAGTGCCCACAGACCGGACAGTCTGCTGTTGTTTAATTGTGAGTACTGCAGTATTTTTTATAAAGCTCTGGTCACCTTCCACCTATCTGGACAGGGGATCTACTTTAGCACCGCTATTTTTGCTTTAGCCTTAATACTGCAGTAGTTTGTGGAAGAGAAAATGACCTAACTGGCTAAAGGCCTGACTGAAGGAAGCTAAAGGTCCATTAAATTATTTTCTCTTGAAAGAAAAGTGGGTTAGCTAACTAGCTGTGTTGTGTTAACTGCTCTGGGTGGTGACTGCAGTGCTTATGTGGGTCGTTCAGGGTGCTAACTAGCTAGCCTATCAGCCAGCTGGGCTAAAAATAAACACTAGGATGACTGGGCTATTACTGGCTGCAAAGCTAGCTGACACAACACATAGCAGAGTCCTCTCCTCTCCCTCCTCTCCTGTCCAATAACCTTTACTAATGTTGTGCTAGCTTAGCTAACATATTTCTTAAACCTATTTTGTAGCACCACAAAAATAGAACTGAGCCCCATTTTGAGCCTGGGGCCTCTTGACCCACAGAAGGCGTCAGGTGACATAACAGACCTGCTAACACCACAGTTGCGATAACCCATACAGTATTCTTGATCCTTGTGAACAGAAACCTTTAGGGTGGGGTCCCCAGTGAGTTAGTGTGTGGGTAAAAAAAAGTAGGCAATAGAAACTGGATTTACAAAAAATATAATCTGTCTTTCTGTTTGCATATAGGTGGTTCACTACATTTTTATATGTATTAACCTGTTGGGCATTCAAGGGACCGGGAACAGACAAGAACAAAATCTGCCTTGGTTTGAACATGTGGTCTGTGCACTTCTTGATGTGTGTGTGTGTAGTAGAAGCTAGCATTGCTATTAACATTGTTAGCGGTGGCTACTGATCTAATTCTGCAATCACGCAATATTTGAAAACCTGCCGTTATTCAGCTAGTGAGCATTTATCCATTATTTTAACTAGCTTTGAAGTCTCACCATATAAGAAGCCTAAACATGCTATTTTTGTTATGCTCTGAGAAATTACCACATGTAGGCCTACAACTACAAACACACCACACAGTTGCTCATAAATATGTTCTGAACAATATGAAGTGAACGTGGCTCAATGTTACCATATTAGTATCACACATGAATTTGGTTGCTTGCTTGTTTCATTGAATTAAGTAGTTTTTATTTTAATTTCCTGGAATAATCCTTAAATATACTGACATATGTACTTTCTCTAGAAACTCAAATGCAATATGCACATACAGCTGAAACAGGATGTAGATGTTTTGACTAGAGAGCATTGTATTGTGAATTATTGACAGTGGTTGAATAAAATCTCAACAGTTTCTGTTTATGTAAAAAAAACATTTTACACTTTTTGTTTTTGTTTTAGCTTATAAATTTAGCTTTCTCTAGTTCGGTTAAAGATTTTACACAAATTTCAGTTAATATTAAAATTTCCACATGTGAAAGAGTGATCTGAGTGCAGTCGGACAGGTACTTAAAAGTGCTGAAATCTACATAATAACATAGTTGGTATAATTTGGGATAAAAACATCTCTACTTTAATACATATCTGATGTGTCACAACAAAGTGATAACATTATTGTGCTAGTTTCCCACAAAGAAATGCAGTAGCCTGGTTACATCTGAACTATATAACCTCAAAGCTACAGTCCAGCTGGTAGATTGACTTGGTAAACTTGATCAACCCGTCAGTAGAGTGACTGATGGACACTGCACATTTATAGCTTCTTATCATTTCATCATCCTTGATGACATCAAACGATTGAAGTGAGTGAAGACATTAAACTTCTATTTTGAGAGGAAGCAGGCAGCTGCGAGGTTGAGATTGGAGATAAATTTAGAGCTGTTAGGATGTCAAGGGGATGCAACCAAGTCAGTGGGGAGGTTGTCGCAAATGTTTTAATATGTACACGTGTGTGAGTGCATGTATGTGAACAGCAGGTATATTACGTCATATTCAAACCAGCCAATATAGTGATATAAGCCCTTTGTGATAAGTAAGGGATTTGTCACTGACACTAGTGCACGTTGATACACATGTGCCCCCTCTGTACTCTCTGCACTGCAGCAGCACTGCACCATAATGCACACATCCAGTCTCTGTTTACCTCTCACCCCCCCCTGACTCTCCCACCCCCTGTTTCTAGTACTTATCCCTGACATCTGCTTCCCAAAGCTGGGGATAGGGTTATTTTTCATGGGAATATCACCAAGCATGGGAAGGTTGAAGTGTTTGTGTGCATGCGTTGCTTTGCAGAGCAGCCTGTGTGTTTACATGTTTCTCTGTGGGTGCAGACGTCCTGGAACTGTCTGTGTGTGTGTGTGTGTGTGTGTGTGTGTGTGTGTGTGTGTAAGAGACAGAGAGAGAGTATGCGACTAAAGACTGAGGAGTCTCTGTAATCCAGTCACACCATTTCAGTAGAAGACAGAAGACACATAAGACTAAACATCTGACAGTGAAATTATCTGAATTTCTTCTCTCTCTCTCTCTCTCTCTCTCTCTCTCTCTCCCCCTCTCTCTCTCTCTTTTACACAAAAGCATGCATTCAACTTTAAAACCACATCCTTTTCCCATCAGCAAAGGTGAGAAAAAGGAAATATATATGCACACATTTGTTGGCTTTATTTTATTTATTTACTGTGTGCCCGTATATACAACAGCATAAAACCAGATAACGTATAACAAACATAAAGTAGATGTGACAGCAGAGGTCAAGAAGCCAAAGGCTTATACAGTGGACCGCCCCCCTACTTAAGAAGAAAATGAGAAAATTTGAATGAATGAATGAACAAAGCACAAAGAAAATAAATGACAATAAGAAACTTACTGTATTAGCATACTAAAAATTGTATTGGAGTATATGCTTACACACACCTATAAGGTGTGTGTGTGTGTGTGTGTGTGTGTGTGTGTGTGTGTGTGTGTGTGTGTGTGTACATACATATATATATACACACACACTAAACCCAGTTGATGTAATGATACAGACACAGAAACAATACTTATGAGACATTCTTGAGAGTAAACGCTCTTAACATGAGTGAATGAAAAGCACCTTCTTGTTAAACCAGGAGCAGACCGAACTGAAATGATCATTAATAGAGGGAAGTATAAAATGTGACACTGATATCTTATAGCTCCCAGTGGCAATTTATAAAATCAGATTTCATTTCAAATCGAACCAAAATCAGCATCAGATCTGGTCGTTAGTTCTGTCTTTGCTTGGAAAATTGTAGTCCTGTGTCTCTCTCTCTCTCACAGTAACAAAATACTCTTCTCTTTCTTTTGTTTTCTGTCCCTCTCTCAGTCCTTTCCTATCTCTCTCTCTCACACACACAGATGCACAGAAACATCTATAGGCCTCGGCATTATGTGAACTTGATCCTGAGGTCTTTAGCCTTGTAATTTATATCCAGTTTAATATGGGTCAGTGCTATGTTGTGCGTCATGTTCACGTACCTCGCTGGTGTATGACTCCAACACTCATGTCCAGATACGAGCTGATGGAATAGTGATGGGGTTATTGAAGTCAGGCGACAAGGTCTGGACAAACAAACACACAGAGACTCTCCAACAGATCCACAAAGGTGGATGTACACACATCTATGGATGCACTCAACGATTATCGTTTGGTCTATAAAATGTCAGAAAATATAATAAAAGCCCATCTAATTTCTCTGGAACCCATCTAACATTGCTTGTTGTATCTAACCAGCAGTCCAAACCCAAAGATATTAAATTTACAATGATATTAAACTGATAAAGCAAAAAATCTGTATATTTGAGAAGCAAGCTCTACTTTAGTTAAAGTCAGACAAAGATCTGTGATATGGTCAAAGGAGGAAGCCAACATTAACTGTTGGAAGGCAGCAGCAAGCAAACCCCAGTGACCAGTGTCGACCCCTACGTTTCCTCTGGGGTTTATTTTGGACCTGTTAGCTTCTTAGATTGACTGACAGATATATTGGGCATTTGAAGCATACCTGCACCTACCCAGCTCCGCCCTGTTGTCTAAATACGTATTCATTGGCTTCAGATAACTGACTGGATGGCAGCAAGCAGAAAACCACACTCTAAAAGTACATGAATGTTTTTGTGTCTCCTAAAAAAAAATGGTTGCACAACATGCAAAGCATTTTATAGTTCACTGCCTATTTGCACTTTGATACTGAGTTCCATACAAGATCAGGCTTGCAGCAGGCGTAAGACTGTCTGTGTTCTCATTTTACCTGCTAAATGTAAAAGAGACCGAGAGAGGGCTGATGAAGAAGAAGAAGAAGAAGAAGAAGGAGAAGAAGGAGAGGGTGGATGAAGTGAGAAAGGCCGGCGTTGCCCTTATTTCATGTAATCTGGTCTGTGCCACAAGAATAAACACTCGCTAAAATAGACCTGAGTTACTTGTGTTTAGTGTGTGTGTGTGTGTGTGTGTGTGTGTGTGTGTGTGTGTGTGTGTTTGCAGGTTCAGAAAGCTTCCGTGTGTGCGAAAGGACACTCTTAATTTGTCTGTGACCTTGGACTTTAGAGGCATCTCCTTTCCCTCCCTCCTGCTTGTTTTCCTCTCGTCTTCTGTCTGCCTCGTGTTACAAACACACAGAAACAATAGGACAAGTGACTGGTGCTACATGTGCACTGACCTACTATCGGATATGTACATATATACATACGTTTGTGTGTTTTGTAGGACTGAGAATCACGGATGCAGGCCAGATAGTGCTCAGATCAGCTCAGAGAATCAGATGCATCTTGTTTGTTTACTTTGACCTGTTATTTTCTTTCTTTAAAAGCCACACACAACGGTAGTTACACATAATAAGCACAGACCCACATGTTTACACACGTACGCAAGACACCTTTTAGACCTACATAAATATAGATCAGAACCCAGGTACTCAGACTTGAAAGGTTGTTCTTAAACTCTCCCGCAAACCTTCAAAACAGCCTCGAACTGAAACGTTTCACCGTCAGAACAGGTTCATTTATTGCTTCTTAAGTTTTTCAAAAGTATTTAAATGCATTCAGCCCCTGTTTCATCTTTGTTGGCGCCTTGACAACTCATCCTGTTCACCATTTCTTTGGCTTATTGAGTCATCTGGCTCATTATGCCTAGCAGGTGTCCACTCTTCAGTCGCTTACGGTATTTTCAGTTTCACAAAAATGACATTCAGAGCATGACGTACTTGTCTACTAATCCTTATAACGCTTTATGTTGTATAGTGTCACATGTATTATAGCCCTTTGAAAGTTCAAAAAGCTGCTGCAAGCTGCAGAGATGTGAAACTTCCTCGAGATCACAGTGGACATTTAATCCATTTTATTATTCGTATTATCTTATCTGTCACAGTTGTTGTTGTGTGGTAATGCTGCTTTTTATTTTCTCCATCTCTTAAGAATCTTTAGTTGCAGCCCTGATTGCGATGCAGAATTAGTGTGACTTTGACAATAAAAATAATGGCCCGTTAAATGTGGGAAATCAATTCATAACCTCATTGCTTTGGGCAGCGTCACGTTGGTGCTTTTGCATATTTAAACTTTGCCCCTCGAGGCAGATGACCGAGGGGC
>JAVQJL010030343.1:0-18569 GCA_036024295.1 Nannoperca obscura | reverse complement strand
TCTTGACTCTATTTTCTATTCATTTCACAACGTATGGTGGTGAATAAGTGTGACTTTTCATGGAAAACACAAAATTGTTTGGGTGACCCCAAACTTTTGAACGGTAGTGTAAGTATAAGGCTACTGTGGAGAGTTCAAAGGAGTGATTTTTCTTTTTTGGGCTTGCAGGCATTGAGATTCAACCCCCTGCTGAGTCACCACAATATCCTGTACAGTGGTGTGCAAAATCACCCCCCCCCCAACATGTGTGCTGCTATGGGAGAGGAATGATGCGCTCTATTCCCAGTGCTGCGTGTCTGAAATACAAATGTATAACTTTTGTTGTGGTAAAAAAAAAAACCCAAAGCCTTGAACGTTTAGAATCAGACACCATCTTGACAGTGGCGGTGATGCTGAGGGAGCTGTGCCACTGGGAGAATCAAGAAAAGCTGTTCTTGTTTCTTTACACTGGCCTAATAATTGACTTCCATCAGTCATTTCACACCAGATTTCCAGTACGCTTTACCGTTCAGGCTTAATGTCTTCAGCTCTAAACATGCTCTATAGGAACCACAAACCATTCTTGTTATGACTGGATATAATCTTTGTTTTTAATGCTTTGGACTCTCACGTTTCCACTGATTGTTCTCTGTTAGATCACACACACACACACACACACACACACACACACACACATACACTGTGTACACAAAAAATAGTATAAGAGTCAGCATATTATACAGTACCATTATACAGTACTTTTCATCAGTTGGTGTATTGCTTTATAGTCCAATACCAATACTATTAGCCTAAAGCTTTTACACCCAAACAGGTATGTACAGCCATAAAGTCTCATACACAACGTTTATCCGCTATTCTTGTAGTGTTTTGAGATGTAAACCTAAAGTTTGTATTGAGGTTTGGCCAATACTCTTATATAATCTGGTGCCACCCCAAAATGCTGCCAAATTGCGGTCTTTGTTGCGACCTAAGGAGGAGCAGGTATTTGATGATAATACAAATTACACTGTTTTTCCAGTATTCCAATATGCCTGCCCAACCCCTGTGCTACTGTTATCATTGTTGGCCCAGCACAGTTTCCTGCAGGGTTTTATAGTGTAGGTTCCCCTGCCTCACCTGAAATAAAAAGCTTGTCCTCCTTTAAAAAAAGATTACATTTAAATGAAACATAATAATAGGCTTATTAAACTTTAAGGAAAACAAATAGGGACATTACATCACACAGTAAGGGCCACGCATATAATGGTGCGATTGTTTAAATCTAGCCATACTAACCACATTGATAATGAAATCTGTCTGATTTAGCAGGCAGTTCGTTGATTGATTGATCAGATTGTACACTTGCTTCACAATAATGAATCAGTGCAGCATGTCATAATTGTTGGGAAACGTTTTTACAAGTTGATAAAAGTAAAGAGCAAAGCTTGAGTGAAGACATGAAGTCACATGAAGCATGTTGGAAAAAAGAAAAGCTCAGTCTTTTCAGTAACACACATCCAAGCACATCCACAAATCCATGCTTATCTTAAGCTCACAGCAAATAACACCGTCCATCACAGTGAATGAAACAGCGTAAATACAGTGACTGCAAAGAATAGTCCCATATTAATTAATGAAACAGTGTGGTCCTTCCTTCTGTCGCATGTATCACAAAGTGGATAAAACAATGTAAACAGAGATGCAGCCTAATCAGCCCCCAACCCTGACCAGGGTTGATGCTGGCTGTAGGTTTCATCTGTATTGCAAACAAATAACCCCTAACCCCAACCCTCCCTAGTGCACCTCCCTTTTGTGTCTACATTTTCCACAGAAAATGCAGCATGAATCAGACCATGTGATGATTTTTCAGTCCAAGTCCTGCAGTTAGATTTTGGTTAAGTTCTTGGTAACGGCAGGTTCCTTGGGACATTAGTATAATTGCCTTAACCATTAAGGGTGTAAGTGATCGTATTAGGCACTTCGTGGTCATCTCATTATGTTATTAATGGGGTGGAAAATGGCTGCTCCACTGGTTTTCTGCCTCTAACCCTCGGGCCCAGCCAACATCACTCAGACAAAGCGTCTCAAGGCTGGTTCACGCTTAATTCGGAGAGAAACCCAACAGTGTGTGCATTGTGGGAATGACCTAACTGAAGCTAAAGTGCACGAGGTTGCACGCTACCTGCTACCTGCAACCTGAAGCAACATGGATGCTGCGGCGGCACCTCCATGCAGCACTGGTTGAACAAGCAGGATCTAGATTTACCGGTCAGTCCCAGAAAAATTAATTTTATTGATGGTGAGAGCTGATTGAAGGCTGTAGGTTTTTGTTATCAACTTTTATCTCGGTTCCTTCGCCTACATTACATTTTTGCAATGATTAAAGAACGGTTATTGCAGATAGTAGTTGAGGATACACTCCTGACTGATGACATTACATTTCTCATATTTTGATTTGAACATCTCGTGTAATGGACAATGTTATGGGTTCATGGGTTATAAAAATGGAAAAATAAAGAATGGTGTATCTTAAGTTTGGTCTTAAATCATTTGCTTAAACGTAATTGCAAGGAAACAACAGCTGTGCCGCTATGCGCTTGAACATTACTGTACAAAATCGAAGAGTCTGCTGTGCGGATTTCATTCTTTCACAAATAGTGCAGAATACCAGTGTCCATTTATCTGTCTCTTGCTGAAGGCTGTATTTGACACCTGAGTAGGCGGAGCATTGTGACGATGTTTTGTTTCTTCTTGTCTCTTGTGTTTCCGTGCTGTGTCACTGCACAAGGCTTAGGCCTACCCTTTTGCCTGTTGCCACAGGCCTCAGAAATATTTGTCTCCATTCATCAGCTGTGAGCAGCCACCTCCTCCTGTTACCTTTTCACATCAGTTGAGCGTTGTTATTGTTATCATCATTCCCACTCTCTGTTTTTTTCCCCCTTTCTTTTCTAAGTTGGGTCGAGACAAGACCATTGTTGTGTGTAATCCTTTGCTGTTTTCAGACAGTCGGTATGTCATTCATTGTTCTGATCAATATCTTGATCGCCGCAGCATAGTAACAGTTGGCAGCGCTTGTATTTGGTTCCCTCCGGGTTAAAATGAATATGGCTCAGTGATTCATGCAGGAGCGCGACAACAAGGTTGAATTGTTAATAAACGTTTCCATTGGACAGGTCAGGTAACAGCTGTAACAGTTATTACCCTCAGCACATTTGTTATCGCACTCATTTATCTGGCGTGGAGCCTGACACAGGATTTTAATCTTTGCTCAGAGTTAAAACAGTTCTGCCCAGCTTGCACCTTGATAACAGGACGGCTCTTGTATCACTGTTGTTATGCCTGCCTGGTTTTGAATAGATAACTGCTGGACATTTCCAAATGACTTCAAAGTTCAAAAAGACCCCATGGTGAGTGTACTAAGTGGGGGAAAACGCAAATGATTGACCATGGTGCTCTTTGAGCTGTGATGTTAAATTTCTGGTGTAAACTGTTAAATTTCTAATGCAAAATGCGTGCAAAATTTCCAAAACAAGGGCACACGTCACCTTCTATTTAAATGGTGAAAGAGTATTTGCACAGCAGTTGCCAGTTTTGTTTTTCATTTGAAATAGGCGTTTAGCAGCTAGGCTCGTTATGTAATTAACAGTTTTAAATGGTAATGTATAGCATGCATCATACATTTATATAATAACAGGTGTTGTGACATGTTTACACCTATTTACATGGAAGGAAATTTTTATTGTTAGTATTGACAAGTTGCACCCCAGTCTGACAGCCATTTCATCTCTTCCTGGACAAAGGACAGAATTGCAGGTTGGCATATTGATTAGAGAGATGGCAGCTCATCTCGAAGGACCTCTGTTGATGCCCCATGTCCCTAAGACAGAGTGTCGATGACCCAGACACTACGTCTGTACCAGCAGCAATCGCTCTATTGAGTGATTAACCTGACTTTTGCCCACTCTGTAGAGAGAAGAAAGCGAAAAGCCACATTTCTGATGTGTGGGAACAATAAGAGCATGACAAAAAGTGATACAAATCTTGCTTTATACTTCAAAGTAGACAAAATCTGCAGTGATACACTGCTTTCTGAGTACATTTGTAGTTCTTTTTTTTTTTTTTTTGTGAATTTTGCTGTTAGTTTGGAAAAGCAACCTTTTAGGTGACATTCAAGAAGAAATCCCAGTAGCAGTTTTTAGAAGAAATCCCAACACTTACCTTTTGAACCTGTGTTATTGTTAGACAAAAAAAGTCATCCTCTTTTCTTGAGATACCTCAGGCATTGGGTGTTATCCACTAATCGTGTTAAGACATGATCAAAAAATAACATGATCCTAGAACTCTCTAAATGTTCAATATGATTATTGTTAGAATTGTGTTAACCGTATAGTTTGTTCACCGAGTACAGTGTACAGTACACAACAGTTCTGCTATAAATATTTACGTTGAATATGTTTCTTTAAGATGTTATCTTAGTGAATCACAAAGCTCCCTTTGAGCTCAGATAGACCTTCAGAATTCAATGCAATAATGGGTTTAGATGACTTTTTAAGCAATTGGGACTCATAAATCCTTAAGAGTTATTGTTTTTGTGATGCCTATTATTTCATAGAAAGGTTTCTGCACAGTAAATACACCCTTCTTCTCACAGTGGCGCACCATACATTTCCAACCTGCTTCCGTCCTTTTTGAAAGGCAGGATGGGAGCAGCCATTGCCCCCATCCTGGTCCACAAATATTCCACACTTCAAAATATCCACAGGACCTGGTGGGGCGACGACGATGATGATGATGATGATGACGACCGAGAGATCACCAAGGGTCACCTCCCACTATCGAGTAGTGTTTCCTAAAGCCTGGCTGCCAGTCCATGCTGGCTTGTTTTGTTGCATCAAGGACGTTTTGGGAAGGAATTTGGCTCTGGTTGGGGAACAACAAAGAATAACTTCCTGTTGGAGATGTATTGGCTGACAGAGCAGGGCGACGCCACGTTTGGCCTTTGTGTACCATGTATACCAACTTGGGGCAGATTTATTTCAGACCCACATCCTTTCTAGCAGTACGTATTATGGTAGTGGTCATGCCCATCAAGTGCGTTTTCTGGACTTAATCAATGATTGTTTCCAGAGGTATAGTTCTATTCAGTGAAGCTGCAGCTGCGTCTTAGCAAGCAGAATATGGGTTCAGATTCTCCATAGGATATGACCAAAGCGGAGAGACGGTAAGTAGCAGGGCGGGTTCGGGGGCAAGCAAATGTTTGGAGGTTAAACCGAGCAATTTAGGATATAGCAGGAAAAGCTTGGGTTCATCAAAACTGCTCTGCTTTGAATAATCGTTTGTGTCTGATATGTTTTTTTGGACTAAGATGTCAAATTACATGATGTAAAAGTTATAAAAAGCACATCCACTCAGCACATGCATATAAAAACAACTTTCTACTGTCAAGCGCTGCACATGCATCCTTCTGAATGGTGAATGTCAAGCATCCAAGAGAATGAGCCAAACACGTTTGTCTTTGAATGTTGTTGCAACAAATGGGTTCATTAACGATTCTGTATCTGTTACGCCTTCATGACACATAGGCTCATTCATGTGTTTATACATTACATACATCAGTTCTGGCCTACAGTTTCAGGGGACTCCCGTACAATGTTCTTGAATGTGAAAACTCTCCCTGTAGGCTTTTGTATGCGAGACGCCTTAAAGCGTCTTTCTGTTATACAATAGTCTTTGTCCCCATGACATGACGAGGACCCATCTTCGCCCGAAGCACATATCGTAATATGCTTATCCGGAAGACATTGTAATACATGAGTGGGCTGCAAATTCCTTCAGTAATCCAAGCCGGAGGGCCTCTTTCCTTTTTATTATACTATCACTATCACTACCAGTCATTGTTAGTCCCCAAACCAAGAGAATTCAGATTTTTCAAAATGCAGACTGTGACTACATCTTTCCCTGTGTTGGTCGATTTTACCATCATGCACAGTCAGTAATTAACAACACAATATTGATATTGTGATATGCAATATTAAATATGATCTGGTATGGGAGTTATTATTAGAGCTGAGACAAGAAAATCATCTAATTGATTAATCGACTGACAGAACAGGCAACTCTTTTGGTAATCAGTTAATCATTTAGGCCATTATTTCTATCAAGACTGAATCGGTTCCAGCTTCTCAATTATGTGAATTTGTTGCTTTGAAGATGTCACCTTGATAATTAGGAAACTGTGGCAGATACTGGATAAATCCTGAAAATAATCAAGAAAGATCTGATAAATTGATAATGAAAATTAACGTTAGCTGCAGCACTAGTTGGAATACTGTTGTGCATGAATATAAAACGCAGATAGTCGTCCCTGTATTACCATGCGACCTGGTAGCTCAGACAAGGAGGTCAGATTATTTGCTTTCCGCTCTTCGCATTTTATTCGGTGAGTTGCCAGATACGTTACAAAACATAAACTAATGAAAGTAAAGAGAGGAATCGGAGTGATGCCTCCAACCTTCACAACAGTCACTGCACAACCATCACATTTGTGTCTAGCATTTCTTAATTGCCCCTTTTAGAATTCAATAGTAATTTCATGTTAATGCATTCTGTATGATTATCATACAGTATGTTGGTAATTGTTCTATTTACATATCTTTGTGAGTTGCAGTTTTGTAACTATAATTTCCCTCTGAAAGCAGCGTGACCTGCCATTTAAAATAATTAGCTTTTTAAGAAAATACGCAGTGGGTGACCACCCCCACCTGCGTAAGTTCTCTTAATATTTCTTAGCCATGAAAACCCTTGTGGCCTTGACAAGTCTCGAAGACTTGACACTTTATCTCTCCCGGAAATCATACTCTTTTCTCCCTTGATAAATGCTGGCCTCCATATGTGTGTTTATCAGTCTTCAAGGTCGCAGCAGGTTTCAGTGGAATATGATTAAATATTTGGAATGAAGTCTTTCATCTGTTTGTGGTGTGATTGTCATTTTATCTAACAGCTTACAGCTGGCACACGTGAGCCAAACTTACTGCTGTCATCGCTTTATTTTTTCTTCAAAGGCCTCTTTGATTGAATGATTGACCACACATTTTTATCTTGGAACTGTTCCACAGACAGTGATTGATTTTTGAGTGAGACTTTTTTTTTTTTTCATCGCTTGGGGTCAATTTCCAGTGACAATAGCTGCAGGATGAGTACACGCCAAATGTGTTTGTAGCTGCAATTGGGAGCGTTTTATGTGACATCAAGAGCAGTTGAGGGAGAATGTATTCAATTTGGATCATTTACCATGTCTCATTAACATTTTGTAAGCTTACATTTAAAAGGTTCTGCCGTACTTTCTTTTTAAAAACAATCAAAACTCACTTGTGTAACTACTAATATTCTTGATATATTACTATGTTTTTGTGACTTTGTTTACTCAAGTAAGTATTTTTTTTTGGATTAAATATTTGAAAGATTGCGAGTTTTCCAGCTGGTATGCCTAAAACCTTCCAGTTAGTGTTAGAGGCTCACAATTTTTTGGTTCAAGTAAATTATATAATTAAAAGATCTCGAGTCTTCATGACAAATAAATCTGTGAATTGCACATTCAATGCACCATGGATGCATAACACCAAGGTACAAGGCTCACTACAGTCTTTTTGTATTTACTGTGCCTTTTCTTTGTGTCTTAAAAATTCTGTCCATGAAAAAAGTTTTTCCCAATTTTCATTAATTTGTGATCCGTCCAACCTTTAGTCCATTCAGAATAAAATCATGATTAAATTGTTCCATTCAGAAAGAAATTCAGTTCTGTCTTATAAACAAGTCTGGATAAAAGATGCCATGTACAGTAAATGTTCTTTCTGATTACTTTCTATTTTTGGAATCTCTTTAAACCTCTGCACATGTTCACCCACTTGAGTTAAGACGCTTTTGGAAGAAGCTTTGTATATTCTATCATTTAGCCGTTTCGGGTGTATTAGTCCATTGGCCGGCCAATGGACTGAAGGCAAAATCTTACTGGAATGAAGCCACAAATCCTTGCACCTCAAAACCTGATATGTGACAAAGCTCCAAACAGCACACTGACGCTCATTTGTAAGTGGTTAAAAAAACAAAGATCTCTATGGATCTGCGTATCTAGGAGAGGGTAACCCCACCTGGAGCCAGGCCTGGAAAAAAAACACCTCCTGCTTAGTGCAACACCTGGAATAAAAACAAAACATAAAAGCAATAAATAAACAGAGGGAACGTACAGCTGGTATTTCAGGAAACTATGACATTCTCAGAGCCTGATGAGTTGCAGCAAGATGAAGCTACGTGGCGTGCTTTGTTTGAAAACTAATATCTACAAATATTAACTTAGTTTGCCCAATAGCAACAGAGACATGAGGCACAGACACGGAGCCAGGAACAATTCTCCACCTCATGTTTGACTGTCGGCACCACAGTCAATGCAATCTCTGAGGGAGTCCTAATTATGACAATCAAGCTGGTGCAGATCATGCTCCAGTTACTATTCCTGACAGCTCTTTTTTACAGCAGCATATAATAGGCATCCCTCCTCAGTCACTGCCGCACCACAAGAACAAAATCAGGTCGTAGGAACTTTTTAAACGATCCTCTTTGCAGAAATGCAATTGTGAACCCCACGATTGCTCACCAGGAGCTTCTGTATTTTTTTAGCTGTCTGGCCCGCGAGATGAAAACATTACACAACACTTTGCGACCACACGAACACTGTGCCCGTTGAAGCCTGTTCCCACCCCCAGATGTAATCCTCTTTTGATATGAGTGATGAGAGAGACCCAATGCAATAAATTCCTCTTCCAATTTCTTTCAATGAGTGCAGATATTTTTGGTCTCATGCGGGGGAAGTGTGGCAAAAGGTGATTTGGGCAGCTGTTGTTTATGTTTATGTGGACAAGCCCGAATGCATGCACCCACATTTAATCATTTGTCAACTGTACATTTGCTTCTTCGTGTACATGTAATTCAAGGATAAAAATAAACCCCGCCCTGACAGTTTGACATGTTCACACATGGTCGTCTGCACGGACATCCTGCAGGCTCAATCTTACACGGATGCTTTTGGTCCGATGCGGAAATGTGTCTGTGGCATCCAGTTTCATGAACAATGAATGCTAAGTCAGATTCATGGCGTAGTTTACTTGTGTTTTAATCAGACTTATTTTTGTCTATTTATATGAAAAGATGAAAAAGATGTATTATTTATTAATTTATTTATTAATTTGTTTTTAACATCGTTGCTGAAACTGGTGTCATATCAGCACTGGTATTGAAAAATGCCAACTGATACCAAACCAGTGACATGTGTAATGCATACCAGCATTACCATTCCCAGTATTACCATATTGGTCATTATAATTTAAAAGATGTACATTTTAAAACTGCATTTTTGTTACCCCTTTTAAACCAAGTTTATTTAAATAAATGTTCATGTAGTAAGCGGCCTCTTTTAGAAAACCAGAAACTGCTGTTAAAGAAAATAAAGAAATAAAGCACGCTGGATTAATAAAATGCAGAATTTAGCACAGTGTGAGCAATGTAAATCAAGTGAGATAAAACAACAGTACACTCGGCTTTTGTATGTTTAATTCTTATTTTGGCTGTGCTTTGCAAAAGCAGTCAAAGGACAAAGACCCAGAGGCATTGCAGCGGGTGCCCTACTCATGTCGAGGTCTTGTGCTTGTAAGATAACACTTTAAATTGTACCAAACCACTGCTGTTTTAGGATCAGTTCTCAGATTACATTGGCATCTAAACTTTCCAATCTTTTTTCAGCCAAGATCGGCAGTGATTTCGTTATATACTTACAAGATGTGTTTTACCCCAGTGTTATAGAAGTGAGGAAGAATTGTGTCTGGACATGCTTGGTATGCTTGATTGAGCTGCTGATTGAAATAAAGGGTAATGGCGCCCTCTATTGTTTTTGAGTAGACACTGCTGTGGTTGACAAAAACAACCGAGGGAAGTGCTGAACTTTATTGAGGTAATCTATGTCACACGTCTTTTACTCCGGACTCTAGACTATTTAAAGCGCACACTGTAATGCACACTCTCACGACTTCAACTCGTTCAACTAAATCTCCAGCTCCAGCCGCCGGCCCCTTTTTAAACCCTACATATCATAGTGATGTTTGTTTTATGCAGGGAACGTGCAAATATTGACAGCATCACATGGGGAAAAAAGGTCTTAACCTTCTGTAGTAACTAGTCCACAGTTACAAAGGCAGTAACGCAGACATGTCGTCTAGAATGCATTTTATTTTTCAGTTTTAAGACGTTTATCACGCTATATGTGAATCTCTACAGTTTCTGAGACTAGTGCTCCAAGGTTATTTCATATTGCATGGTGGTTTACGAAGTTACCACAGCATTTCACAGTGATATGTTGAAACAAGGTATGAAACAAACTAACTGAGGCAAACAGCAACAACACAACATTAAAACATCAGAAACCGCTACTTAAAAACAAGTCTATAAAAGTCTTTCTTGAAGTGATTAAAATGGATGCTATTCTGCTTTTCCACGGCGGAAGACTGGTTCCGAGTCACCTCACTGGAATTCAATGTGTTCACTTGTTTAGATGCACATTGACACAGATGGTTGCTAATCACTGAGTTGTACACTTTCAGAAAGGTACTGCAAAACGCAGAAAAAGAATTGTGAGGTAGAGCAAACAAAAGAGCTTAAAGCTAATAAAAGCTGACACGACCTGCACTCAAACCGTTGGGCTACATGGAAAAATACATTTTTTTAACCTTTTTTTCTTCTTGGAAATCACGTATGGAGTCTTAATTTCATCATTTCTGTAATTGTATTGACAGCCATCTACGGAGTTGACGACATTTGAGTCCATGATCGCTCTGTGTGATTGTGTAATCGGCAAGAAATACGATACAACTTTGAGCACACGGACACACTCCTCTGTGAAAATACTTGTTCTCTCATGATATTCCCGTTTTCCAGAATGATAATTTCCCTGACTAGACAAATTGAGGAGTGTGTTCATGAGACAAAGTTTGTCTCCCGTGTCTTCCAAAATAACTCGATCTACTGTTCACGGAAGTCTTATGGGATGTAGTTTAGCCCGGAGTGTTCCAAATTCCGCTCATCTGTCAAAGAGCTTGAGATTTTCCTTTTTGAAAAATAGTCTAATATGCCGACAACATTCCAACACAGATTGAAGTGTGGACCTAATTCGCTGCCACAATATTGATCCGCATTGGGTCCCTTTTCTTTTGAAATGTAGACGTTTGTGCTGCTGTTACCAATAGATCAATTGTTACCACTTGGGCTGCAACTAATGATTGTTTTCCTGATTGATTACAATTATTTTTGAATTATTACATTTTGACCAATTGTTTTAAAACACAAATAACAAATACAAGTTATTAAAGCAAAAGTGATGCCTTCAAACTGCTTATGTTTTTTGAATCAGTTGAAAAACCCAAAGGTATTATTATTCTAACAGAAAACGGAGAAAAACAGGAAATGCTTACATTTGAGAAGCTGGGAACGGCAAATGCGATTTATTTTTTTGAATATTGAATATTAAGACATTACCGCTAGCACTTCCTGCAGAGATGAAAACATTGGCAACAAAGGACAACAGACTTGACCGGAGCATTCTTTCCCGAAGAGCTCTGAGGCAATTTGAGCATCCTGAAGGCTTTTTAATGTGAAATTGCTGCTTTTGAAGCTGAACGTCTCTGCTGTCTTTATAGAAAAAGAATACACCTTCTGTTGTTTTTCATTATCACAACTGGATGCTGAAACGCTGTGTTTTCACGACTGATAACGATCAGGAAATTCACTTTCATTTCTTTTGTGGCCAAAGATTCAGTCCGTAAAATTCACTCGTGCGTCCTCTGGGTGGAGCCATGCAGACATGGATCAGCTCAGATGCAAATTTACTGCAGAAGTTTGGTATAATAAAATCTCCTAAAACAAACTCTTTTTTTCCTTTCTCAGTTGTGTGTCATATATGACATTTATACACTGCAGTTTATAAGTAACAACACACACATCACGCCATGAATTAGGCTTTGCGAATATGGACTTATTAGGTGAACATATGCTGTTGCAAGGCAAGGCTTAATATGTACCATGCAAAGCAAATCATCAACTGAAGTTATTGACCCAGTGAAGGGAATTCCTTTATTCTTTTGATAAATATTTTACATTAGACTGCGGTTTGTTTTAAGAGGCATTAACAAGCGTGGTCATAAGAGGGATGTATGGAAAACCTCTGGGCAGATAAGGACAAACGGAAAGTGGTGAATATCTTTGTGGCATTTGAGGCAATATGTAATGGCATGCAAAAGCCACATCAAAGAAGTGCACAACTTAAAGGGTTTTATCTGATGAAAGATCACTGTGTTTTGTTCTAGCTTGTTTATTGTGTGCTGAAAAAACTGAAGTGAAAGAAGCCGTAAACGTATGAAACGTTTCAGAACCCTCTGCGTCATTGATGAGTACACACTGGAAGTATTTGCCCTGACTCTTAAAACCATTAACCTGGGGATATTTTACTGTGCCTCTTTCCTTTTCTTTAAACCTTTTCATGAAATCCCCTTCTTTTCACAAAGCAGATTAATTCCAGAGAGAGATTACCAGACCCAAATTACTTTTAAATGAATTTTCAAGACTCGGCATCAGTTAAAGATTATTTAGGATCTGCAGTATAAAATCACTTCCGACATTTTTCAAATGTCTGTCTTTCTTTCAAGTTAGTTTCTAATTTTTTTCTGACATGCAGATATTCTGCCGGTCCCCTATCATACACATTCATCCACACTTGGTAGGTTAGATGCTCTCTCTCTGGGGATGCAGGCCTTGGGAAGGACTTAGGCTACCTCTGAATCAGGTTGCACTGTGAAATGTCACAGGTAGGCCTGTGATGGATCATGGCACAGTTGGCCTGTGTCTGTTCTTTCCTGTCTCTGACTAAGTAAACGTTTCCCTCTGTGCTCAGTCGTTTCTGAAAGCTCCTTTGCGCAATACTGCCATATACACATCTATCCACCAGCCTTCGCTCTTACTCTGTGTGTGTGTGTGTGTGTGTGTGTGTGTGCGCGCCTTTCTCCTTCTTGTCTGGTGTCCATCTTTTCTTCCGGTAAAGTATGATTTTGTAAGTAATAGGAAGTCATTTTTTCATGTTCTTTCTGGATCAAAGCTGTTGCACATGTCTCACATGGTGTTAATCTGCTCCGTCTTTTATGCAATCATTTATTTTGTCATTTACCAGGGGCAAATCCAGAATGTTTGTTTGCACCGTTAAATTCTAACAGGCAACAGTCACATTTATCTGACGGAGACAACTGTGGTAGGCCTTTCCTGTTGTGTATTTGCCACTCTATGTGCGCCATGTTGCTAGAATCACAATTTTAGTAAGAAGCTCAGCAAATGAACTGTGGTTGATACTCTGCAATGTGGTTTCACAATGCTGCTTTAATTATTATTTCAGTGAGACATTGAGAATGTTTGGCCATCCAGTAGGTGTCAGGATAATGCAGAGCAAACATGCATCGAAGATGCACTGAAGAAGTGATTATGTTCCTGAATGATACTGGTTTGGTATCATATATTGACTGTTATTCCTGTCTCTATAAAGGAGGAGGAGGATGTGATACGTTTTTTGTCCCCTTTGAAGTAGGAAAGACATGTGGAGTCCATTGGCGTTAGTCAAACGCTCCCTGTGTGGGATTTAGTGGTACAGTTTGCGTAGTGGTAGCCTACACACATGTTTCTCTGGCTCAGCCCAACAGCCCTTTCTATCTTCCCCATCTTTCACACACATGCACACTGCAGTCAGAATGTATGAGGACAGTGACACATGTTTTGTGGTGTTGGTTCTCTACTCTGGCACATTGGATTTGCAATGAAACAATGACCATGAAGTTAAAGTGTTGACTTCCAGCTTTAATCTGAGGGTGTTTACAGGCACATCAGTGTATGCATCATAGCCCTTTCTTTATACATACTCCCCCAGTTCTTGGGGGTGTAAAATAATTGGGCCAGTTAACAGAAAAATAAAGCGATCATCTTGTGGACACTTGGTATCTTCCCTGGTGATGATGTTGTGGACCGGTGTCCCGATGCACTGTTAAATAAATAAAAAAATTGGTGGATGTCTATAGGGACTAAGAGTTTTAAACTACTCACCCCATTACACACCCTTAAAGCTTAAGTCAGCACCGTAGCCTCACATGTGCTGTTTTATTTTAAATCCATGTGCTGGAGGACCAAAACGATGACAAACATGTCACTGTCCTAATACTCTGTGACTTCACAGTACACACACACACACACACACACACACACACACACACACACACAAACACTCAATTAGTCAGTTAGACACAGCTAAACCACACGGTTCAGCTGCCTGGTCAGTTTTCAGTCCTCACCCCTCTAGTTGCATATAGACATGCACCGTATAACACCTGTATATTAGACGAGCACTTGTTAAGCATTCATTTGGTATTTTGCTGTGTAAGCATATCACCAAATGATCTAAATGAAAACCGGTAATGCCAGCATCATCACTCAGTTTGTCTTTTGCCATTCCGTGATTCAGGAACAGACTGCTGCAGGGTTACGGGGCCGCTGCAAGATGTCCTTGCCTGTATCAAAAGGAACATATGACACCTGTATCACATGGTGCAGCAATAGAGTCCTGCTCCCAGAGCTTCACTTTGGTGGTTTGGACCAGTGGAGGCCACAATCTGGTTCTGATTTGCTATTACATAAGCGCTTTGAGACTGTTGTTTTTGAGTGGTTTGCTTTGTAGGAAAGAAAACTAAGCAAAATAAAATAAACAAGAGAGTGGTTTCAAAAGCAAATGTGGTGTGTAAACAGTTCCTGGGGTGGTGTTTGATTGGTTTTCACTCACAACGGAGGCCATTTTAGCTGGTCACCCCTCAAACCCCCAATAACCCCATCTCTCCACAATTAGTGGGAGGTGAACGGGTTTAGATGGAGGGTTGGGGGGGGAGCTGGTTAAAACTGGCGCCCATACCAGCCCCCCTGTAATGGAGAGGACCCCCTCAAATGGTGGATAAACAATGTACCTGAACCGAACAGCAGGCCGTGATAGAGGCATTTGCCAGCGAGATGGACGCGAACTCGCGACGATGGGGTGAGAAGAGGTAGGGTAGGTGAAAGTGGATTTGCGGTTTTTGAGGCTGGCCCTACAAAGAATCACTCACAACTGAGGGGCCCAAAGCGTGTGATTATTAATTACTGATGACTTCCCAGCCTTTGAAAATCAGGGGGCCGCAGACATCAGATGTGTGGAAGAGGCAGAGGAGCGAAAGGCCTGTCATTACCATCACAGAAACAATGTTCGAATTTGGCTGTCATGCATTTTTGCCTAATTGACTGTTTTGATGCAGGTTTTTTTTTTCTTTTTTTTCTCCATTTTGTTTTTGAGGGGGCTCTGATGCCCCCCACTCCCCAGTCTTGATGAGGAGAACTCGGTGGGCTTTCAGTTTTCACCCAGCAAGAACCTTCCGGAGGTTCTTTGATGGCATGAAAAGCAACTGGAGACCTCAGGGGCCTCATTGGCCTCCATTTATGTATCAGCACCATAACACTCTATTTCTGATTCCTGACAAGAAATGAGTGAGGAGGAAAAGCAATGTATGAAAGGCATATGGTGTGTGTAAGTGAATGTATGTGATCTATGGGGTGTGTGTGTGTGTCTGCAGGGTGGTATTTTTGTGTGTGTGTGTGAGGCTGCAATGAAAGGGGGAGGCCAGGGACCCACAAACCACATGAGGGGTCTCCTAATTTGCATAATTAACTATTGACACTAACTGTGCTTAATGAAGGCCTATTGAAGTCATTGACCCTTTTACACAGCCAGCCCCTGGGAATGAGACAGAGGCTCCTCCAGCAAAGGTTAAAACAATGTGTCTGGTTAACTTCCGACAAACGCGCCGAAACGCCCCAAAGTCTCAAAGATTCATGCTCAACGCAAAAGGTTAAGGCACAGAACGACCTGCGATTTTCCAGACCTGAAATACCACCAGATGTTTGGCTTTGGCTCATTATTTTTATTTTTTTTGTTCTACAGAATTTGCCCTATCACCCAATTTACTCTGTAATATGCAAGGTTATTTGATAGCAGGGTTGTGAAACAGTCTAGATAGCATTATTTTTATTAGTACTCTCTTCCTTGAGAACCTTGGTCTCATTGTTTTCAATATTGTGGGGAAAAAAGTTTTTTAAGCAATAGTGATTTTTATTTGAAAGAATGTTACTCATACCGTTAGAGGGAAGGTTTCAGTTAAAATGTGTTTGACCTCCCTCTTTGCTTCCTTTTGTGTAGGTCCAGCAGGAGATACCACAATATTTAAACTATTACGTTTTCAAGCTAACGTGTAAAAACAATACCAATGTCATTTTACAGAATGTTGTGAATTTTTGCCAGAGGAGCCTTTATTAAGTACACATGGGTCAAGTACCGTCCACAGTGTTATAAATCTAGGGCTATTGCACTGAATGTCTATATTATAGATAGTGTTGTTTGCGGTGAGCATGTTGTATGTGGATTGCATGTGTGAGTCTATTATTAGAGAAGGGTGGCCCCAGACACTTTTTGGCCATTAAAACGCCAGAAATCAAGTGAAAGCCAACAGTGTGTAGACTAGAGGTGTGTGTTTAGAGAGGGCTGTGGCCTGTACTTCTGTTGTGGAAAACACACTTAAACGCTGTCAGACCACTTAGTACATGGCTGTGATCCCCTTATACAGCCTTGTAAATAGACTCATTCACCTCTTAGTATTTCTGTTAAAAAAAGTTGTAAAATCTGAACTACATTTACATTATATTACATGATGTTCAAGGATTTTTATGTTTTTGAGCTAAAATTAAACAAATTTAAAGTCAAAGTAAAATAGTAGTTTAACTATTTTAAGTGTAGTAATACAGGTAAAACTAATTACTGTAAAGACAACAATATAATGTTCTTCATTTATCTGTTTACATTTAACAACAAATATTCATTAATACAAGGTCCCGCACGTGAGGCAAAATGTGTCACCGTAGTGTCTCAGACTTCACACACCTGTTCACACCAAAGCACCTGCCCAAGTCAATTTTTTGGTGAGTTCAACAGACCTCCCCACACACAGTGCGAATCAAATTCATACGCTGTAAAGCTGTAAAAGCCACAGATAAAAGGAAATCTGCTCGCACGTGGTCACTCTGATGCATTTGAGATGCGTTCTGGTGCCAGGTGTGAAGTGGAATCTGTCTCAACCGGACACAGACACAGTCCGTCTGGACACGAGACACCGAAAAGGTCTTCCTGACCTGAGATGACACGCTGTAGCAGTTGCACACATGTAGAGTTTCACCTAACTGTATAACTGTAGGTCCCTGAAGCACCTGTGAAATATTACAGAAAGGATATGCACAATAACAGAAGAGTGGCACAAATCTTATCACAACTTCTTGAGGGAAGATTTTAAGACAATAAGGAGACAAAAGCCATCTGTTTACAAGAAGTTGTCAAACGTCACAGAAGTGTAATTTTAACTTTTTCCGAATCCAGCTGCCTTTAATGAGTTATGACTAACTTCTTATGCTGCTGAAACCACTTGGTGCTCCCTTAATGTCTAACAGTTCTCAAGGGTCATGACCTTTCTCTTCCTGAAAATGTCCCGCTGTTCTCTTCTTGACGTCACTGTTTGTGGTTCTCTCCTATTAATGGCTTTTCCGTGCTGTTGGTCTTAAAAGCCTCTAGAGGCCTATCTCCCGTCCCTGTTCATCGTATGTAGAACAGAGGGATTTTCTCTCCTAGTTTGTCATAGGTCGCCAAAGAAAGCTTTTCTCTTCTCCCTCTTAATCTGCACACGTTGACGTGTTCTACAAGCTCATTGGGGATGTCATGAATGATTATTGTGGCCGGGCCTTGTTTGTATGATGTGATGGGAGGAATAGTTCACTCTATTAAAGAATCACAGAGTTTCCATATCCTGTGAGAATCTATTTGCATTGAAAAGGCTTTTTCCAGTCCCCGCCCCCCCCCCCCACCCCCCCAACCCACCCCACACACACTCATCAACCTAATTCTCTGCTACCGCACAATGCATAAAATCTGATTTATTGTTTAGTTGGTCCCCATCAGTTTTTTTAAAGTTCTTTTTTCTCAAAGGGGCCTAGAAATCGTTGATGGGGAGGGGTCCTTTACATTTAATGACAATGTCCTTAAGATAGATGCTGTATGAAAATGTGCCATAACTGATGTAAGTGGGACAAGTGCCCTCCCCATCCACCCACCCTTTTTATGTCTGTGAGATGGGGCGCCCCCCACCCCCCTTGGTTCTTGCACACTGGTTTCAGGGCCTTCAAAAGGGGGCCCCTCAAGCTTTGATCCTCTACATGGTGCGGAAAAACATCTTTTTGCCCTACACTGTGCTCAGGAAACCAAAGTTTTTGCCGCCGCCGTATGCTAATGTAGCCAAGCTAATCACCCTTCCCAGATACAAGATTTATATACCATTATGGCGCCCAGTGGTGGGGGGGGGGGGGGGGGGGGGGGGGGGGGGGGGGGGGGGGGGGGGGGG
>JAVQJL010030335.1:0-16149 GCA_036024295.1 Nannoperca obscura | reverse complement strand
ACTGTCTGTCAGAGTGAGGAGTTGTATAGTCTGATGGCCACAGGCAGGAAGGACTTCCTGTGGCGCTCAGTAGTGCATTTAGGAAGGATCATCCTACTGCTGAAAGTACTCCTGTGTCCCATGAATATGGCCATAATGGTAATGGTGCATAATGGCCATAGATGCACCAACAAAATAAATCTAACAGTTATCATGGCAACTGCTAGAGGTTTTTCAAAAGAAAAAAAAAAAAAGGGGGGCAGGAAAAAAACTGAATAAACCACTTGAAAGTAACTTACACTTATTTAGACAGTTTACACCAGCATTATTTCTCAACTCCACCTGATCTGATCTTAATAAACGATACAGTTTGACTTGAGGGAGAAACATATTTAAAAATATGCAAATAAATAGAAGGTACTTCCGATATCATTAGAAAATGACAGTCAACCAAAAATGTGTGTGTTCCCTTTCTGTAGCAATTTGAACCTTGAACAGAATATATACATGTGTCCTACAGCTTATTTGGGAGCAAGTGCAGGAAAACAAGTAGCAAGCAGGTAGCTACAGTGAAGCCAGCTAGCAGAAAATCAGATTCTCCATTAAAGGGCGCATATCCAATCCTGGTGTCAATTCTTGTCAAATGATTTGACTGAAAAAGAACCCCAACTAGTTTACAAGAAAATCCAACTCAGCAGATTTAATCTTTTGTGAATGTTAATTTTACTTTGGTCTAATTACAAAACTGAAGGAATCTTCTCCACTCAACACATCAAAGCACAAAAGATTTTTGCTAGATATATCAAGATCTTAAATCTTGGCTGGCAGGTGAACAGTTACACTGTCCGTAAGATCAAACATTCACAACGCTAGTAAAATAAAAAAATAAAAAATAAACAGAGCACAAACAGACTAAACCAACCAAGCAAGAAAATCATCTCCAAGGCAAGCAGGTACATAGGTACAGGAAGCATGCTTAGCAAGACTTTAGCAAGATTTTACAGAACAAGCTAAAAAAATAAAATCAACTGTACCGGCGTAAAAAACACCCACACCAACAGCAAGGGTCTAAACTCAGCAGTCAAATACATAACATGTCCATAGCTATGCTACAGACATTTGTATCCTTCCAGAGGAATGTATGATGCCTAGAAAACAACCAGTTGCATAGCAACAAGTAAGACTGCAGAAAATGAGAGTGAGTCACACGGCGATAGATACAAAGCACAACACTGAAACACAAAAACATGGATGAACAACATTCCCTCAAGGCAAGAGTAGACATTTTCATTCACACAAGAGGCCTGCACACTTCCTTTCCTTGCAGCTCAACATGTGATTCACACATGCACACCACTAAAGGGTCTGCATGCTGTCCAGTGCTGCTCGGAGTGCCACGGAAATTTCCGCTTTTACAAGTCTCTGCGTCTGTATGATAGGGCAGGGACAATACATTGCAGCATACTATAGACTGACTGGAAACCTGAGCTATACTTAGCTAAAGAGATAAAGTAGACACCTATACAGAGATGTACTGGTACATGGCTAGTTAATCTAGGTCATAATCTAAGACACCTCCACTATTTCTGAAAACATTTGAGAATGGTTGCTCTTTTGACATATGATATTTGGGGCAGCTGAAATTTTGAACCACATCTATTATCAGTATCGCAGTACTTCAGCAACACAAGATTCCCTGTGATGGAGGACCATTTGTCCACAATGTCTCCACATCCTCCTACTGTCTTCACAGTGCATGCTGAGATTCAGTACAGCACCTGTGCCCCGCGAAATGATCAACTGGAGGAACAGACAAGATATGAATGAAAAGATATTTTTAGAAAGAACTTGGAACATATGAAAGGCAGCCCACCCAAAAAGACAGATTCTGTCTGCCAGATTGGTGCATTCATGTGCAACTGTAGCTAGCTTGTGAATTAATTGCCCTTTTGCAGCAGACTTTAAATGCATCAAATGGCTGGAAATTGCATTGTACAGTTTGTTAATAGAAACTATGATAGCTATGCTTCAAGGTTTGCAGCAAAGAAAAAGGTTGATTTAACTATCAGGGCCCACACAATATTAACAATTATTCAGTAATCCAGCAGTCATACTGATTATATCATTAAAAATATTATTTAAATATAGCACTTGGATACAGTGAGCTGTGACAGAGACAACATCTGACTTCAACCCAGTTCTCTCATCTTGGCCGCTCTTCATATTTCAGCCTATCCCAGAATTCACATGTGTACCGACACTGCATGAAGCAGCCAATGGCAGGGCAGGGAGGAAATGGTCTTGGAAGGCTGTCAGGCAGGGAGCAGTGAATGACCATATATGGTAAAATCTGCAGTCAGCAGGACTGAGCAGCAAAAGCGACAGAGGCAGAGCTAACTGAGCAGTATAAGATCACAAACTGACCAAAGAATGGGGAAAGAACGTGTATATTATGCACACCCAGTGTATTTTTGTGTGTAAAGACAGAGCGCAGCTTAGTTAGCAGCCAAACTGGTGTATGTGAGACAGAACAGAAATAATGTGTCACTGTGCACACACCCAGGGATTACTAACCGCGAAAGGTTCAGCACTGGATGAATGGTGCATTGAGGGATTTAACCCAAATCAAAACACACACACCATGTCTGATCATCCTTTCTGTACAGAGGTAGTGTTTGAAGCACTAATGTGGAACATGCCTTCTACATTAAGCAATGTACTGTGTGGTGTTATGACTGTAGCTTAAGTGAATCTTTAAAAAACGAAACAGACAAGAGGAAACCAAAGATGCTGACAATAGTGACTAACAGTCTGCACGGAAAATAAATATGCTGATGGCTCAAAACGGGATAGACAGACAGCACGGAATGTTCATCAACAGCAGGTTTGCTTTGATAATTAAATTATGTATTTCTAGTTAAGGGATATAAATTCACAACTGTAATGGTTTACTGAGGCTTCCCTTCTCTTATGCTGAGCAGACAGGAATTATCAGGAATGTTTCAGTGAACACTTGCTAGCTGCTGCATTCACTCCCACAGCTTCCTTCATATGGAAATTAGGGAATAAATTAACAGGCATCCTGCTAAGACAGAGAAAGGGGGAGATTGAAAGCATGAGGCAAGGGAATGACGTGTTGAGCTGCACATCTGATGCCCTCTCTATAAATCCCTGTGTTCTGACAGGAGGAAGCAACAATACATGGCTGTGCTGAGTCACAGCGGCCTGCCGCACTAACCTCACCCTACTGAGTCACACAAAGAGATGGTTCCATTGGTCGACTACTCAAAATGAACCACGGCATCAATCGCCGAACCCCAAGAGATGCTTTTCAAGCCATTTCCAGATACACACAATTATGACAAAGAGGGCGTACAATGCTTTTGATTGAGGGCTCATCATTTCAATAATTAATTCTCCTACCGTTATTGCATCACTACAACAAAGACGGTGCACAGTTGCATATGGCTTAACTGTGAAGGGGGAAGGAGCATCATCAAACTTCTGCCCCCCCAGCCGAAGTGTGGTGATGACAAAGGGCTGCACTGGGAGTAAGTGTAGGACAAAAGCTCTGAGCAGCTGGCTGCCTGAAGGGACCGGGAGCAACACAGCATAGGCAGATGGGTTAGCCGGACAGATGCACCCTCACATTAGGGACGGGTAGGGGCGGAAGGGTGGGGGCGTTTAGGGGATATGTACCCTTGAAACAAAAATGAAATGAGACCCAGGTGATTCAAACTGCAAGTGTCCTTCAGTCAGGCACAGAGATTTATCCACAAAGCAAAGCTGTGCCCGATGGAAGTTCATAAAGTAAAACAGGCACACATGGAAAAGCATTCTAATAATTTACAAATTAGCTTAATCATTTTCAAATTAAGTGTCAACATTGTGATCTTTTTCAATTTAGTTTATTATTAGAAATTAGCTCAGGTGCTGAGAGAAACTGTATGACTGATCGACTGCAGAGCAGTCTAGTCATACAGTTTGCAAGAACAAACTTGCCCCACTTTTGAGACCTGCATTGCCAGCTGAGGCTATACTGAGATTTCCAGATGGACCAGCTTTGTCAGAAAAAAATCTTTTGAGAATACCATGGTGACAAATGCCAAAAATAGAAGTTAAATGAAAATGGGAAACAAATGAAAATGGGAAACAAATGAAAATGGGAATGCCCATTAATTTAAAGGAATGTCCCAACAACTGACTCTCTTTATATGCTATAAATGTCCAAAGTATAAGATACATAAACATACTATGATGCTTAAATAACATGGCATTCCCCTTTCAGCTCCAGTGTTTTAATGCACGGCCTGTTGAAATTAGGAAAACACTTCACGCCTGCTAGCTTGTATGTGGGAAGATCTAAATACCAAAGGAGATTTTTTTAATTCTCTCACTTGAGGAAATTGCCGGAGGTTTGCTCTGCACAGAAAGACCTCAGTCTCTCACAACTTCTTAGTGCAGTAGTGAAAGTAGACTTTGTTCAATAGACACACCAGTACTGTACTGGGACACGGCATGCAGAGGACAGCTCATTCAAACACACAGAGGAGGGCAGGGCATGGCAGAAGGAGTGTGAAACCGGTCGAGCTTGCAGCCCACCTCCAGTACATGCTCCGTGTTGAACGAGATGCTGAGAGGTGAAAGCTGCGCGGTGACAGGCCTAAGGATCCGGTCCCCTACGCCAGAGCCTTCTCAGATGACATGGCAGTACACTGTGCACACTAATTACAGGCCAATGTTGGATCTGTCAACAGTATTGCAGTACTTATGTAACTCTCAGTGTCAGGACCTGCCACTTGGCCATTGCGTGGAGCTGCGAAGAAGAAACACCAGCAGCCAGAAATCCACCACTAGCACCCAAGGGCTCTCTGGGGGACAGGCCAGATCCCCTTGTTGGAGTTCAGTCTGACCTCTATTGCACCTTAATTAGCCCAATTATGACAGCAGGATTAAAACAAAAATGGAGGGCTGTATTTAACCAGCTAACTCGTTTACAGCTAAACACTCTTCAAATGCTGTCTTGCCCAACCCAAAAGTAATACTAGTTCCTTATATGGAGGAAAGGATCAGGAGACTTTGGAGTAGTTTCCGCTGTACACATGAGGGTGTGTGAAACAGCCCACTGGTAAACATTAATCCCAAAGTACACTGACATGAAGAGTCAGCAGCCCTGCTTGTAAGCGGTACAGTCTTCAACGCAAATTATTATTTACTATAAACAAAACATTGGAAATAGGCTGTTACTCTAAAAATAAATATCATGGCAGTCCAAATATGATCTCTCAGCGAGCATGGCTTTTCTTCCCTTTAGAAAACATTAAGTTTTTCCCCCACCACAACCCCTTCTAAAAATATCCAGACGCAATTTCATCCACTTAAATCATCTGTAACAAAAACATCACATGCATAACCACACTCAAAAAGACACACAATGCCTTTAAAAGGTTATCATTACACCATTTCAATGCACCATTTTCTCATAATAGGGACGACACATGACAGTGAGAAGCCTGTTAATACAACTCTTTAATGTGTGAAAGAAAGTAGCTGATTTTACATCAGAGCACGTAATGAAAGCTACCTAAAAACAATGATTAACCAATGCATTGTAAAAGTGCTCATCCACTGTGCCATTTATTAGTACATGACACACCATAAACCTACCTTGTTAAGAGGGAGAACGAGGAAAGCTCCACCTCCACTGGCCTCAATAATTATGGCAACAAAGTTGGGGTTGACTGCACAGAAGGAGCTGTCCCATGTGACCCTTGACACCCGGATATCATCATAGCATTGGTCATTCTTCACCGCCTGGCCAAAGACGTGACGGAATTTGCTCTGCCGTACAACTCGTCTCATATCTGTGTAAAAGGGCAGAGTGGGAGATTTAAGAAACATACAGTATTAAAATGACGGCATCAGTGAATAGGTTAAAAATCACAACAAGATCACAAGTATGTGCAGGATGGAGAAATGCAATATGAACCAACACATATAGAATACTTGAGGTACTTGAAAGACTTGAAAACACAAAACATCCCATCCACAAAGTTGTTAGAACGGACTGTATGCGAGCTTTGCCGGTGGCAGATGTGTTTGACTTTCACTCCAAGTGTTTTCTAACAAACCATTACTACTCCCTACTTCCAAGGGTCTCATCATGGTGCTGACAATTTCCAATAAGATTACCAACACCATCTTGTAGCTTGCAAACATAATATATTAACATCCACATTTGGAAGGGGGATGATGATGTTGAGAATGATGGTGCAGCTTAATAATTTCATTCTTTTAAAAAAAAGGAAGGTCCCACTACAATACAGACCGTTTTACATTGTTTCACTACCCTTAATTCTTCTGTTGAGTAAGAATAAGGAAATGAGATTAAGCCAAAACCAGCCACTCCCCCTAACACTCACTTATCTATGCTCTACCATGTCGGTTCTCCTCACCCATTATCACACAGCAAGCATTTAGACTTTCTTCAAATCATAAACACTACAGTTCCCTAAAAGTGTTTATTACTGTTTGTGATTCTGTTTTTCCCCCCAGGTGAGTACCTCCAAAAAAGGTTTGATCCTGAGTACAAATTCACTCAGTACTAACCTTCAAAACCTCAAAAACTGATATATTTTATTATAGTTTTCAGATTTCACAAATACACAGGATATGAATAGTAAACAAAACAAACATGCCTGCTGATATTTCATACAACCTCAAACTATTTTCACTGCCTAGTTGTTTTTCCTTCTTCAGTTGTGCCAAATATTAAACATCTGAGATACTAACACGCTTTATATATGGCACACTCAGAAGGAGCTACTTCCAAAGGAAAATAGGACATGCCCAATCCAAACAAAAAAACAGACTTTGTAGCTGGTTCAGCTAAAATCTTCACCAAGACAAGAATCTGCTGGCTGACAGAGCTTTGGAAAACAAGCCCATTCAAAAGCTAGTGCTGCGCTTACAATAACAGAGCACTTCCAAAGATAATGGAAAGCTGGCCTGTTTCAGATAAACTGGCCTGAACCAAGGTCCGATCTAACCTGCAACCTAAAGAAAGGCAAAAACTCCTAAGTGGTCTTGGTTTTGGTCTTATTTTTTATTTTCTGATACAGCGGTAACAGTTTCCCAGGCTGAATCACCAACATGTTAAAGTCATAGCACAGGATGCAGGATATGTTTTGGAGGTGGTTTTCCATTGTCTGTGTGTGTGTGTGTGTGTGTGTGTGTGTGTGTGTGTGTGTGTGTGTGAGAATAAAAAAAATAAAATAAAGAAAAATGTGAGAGAGAAACACACTTGTATGGCATGTTTCCGCCATGACAAGGATCACAACACAAGCAGGAAGTTCTTCCTGTAGGGGTGTGGCACATGGATGTATAAAGAACGGGATTCAGCGTCATTCCTCTGAAAGCTGCTCAGTGTCGCATGGAGCACCCCCAAAAATTACCCGCATCTTCCACAGCTTCTGCACTGTACAGCCCAAAGAGCAAGCACAGTACCTCTTCCTTTAACCTCGCCTCCAAAATGCTAGGTCTTAGGGGCCTCGGAGCAAGTGCACTGCGCGTCCTTTAGCCCCGCCTCCAAACAGTTCCCTCTCAAGCTCACTCTTATAAATGGCCGTGACTCTATAACTCTGGATTTAGCTATTTACGCATTTTACAACTTTTAGGACATAATGATATAAATAAGGTCTGTTTAAGTGTTCATACTGGCTAGTAGCATTATCTGCTGATTTACATATGTCATGCGTACATTACATACGTTTTACAACATACATACTAGATAAACTAGAAAAATATTTTAGTTTATGTTAGCCTATCAGTGTGAACAGATTACTAAAAAACATGGGATATCCATAACTAGACACTTAACTTAGTATTACAGAATTCAGTCCTGATTGGCAGGACATATTAATTGTTTTGGTGCCATCAATGTCCTGAGAAATGCCTGCAAGAAGCAGGAAGAAAAGCATTTTGAGTTGTTTGTCAGCCACGCAAAAGTGAAAAAAATATATAAAACGAAATGTTAGAGATTGTGAAAAAAAGAAAAAAAATGTTAAATGAGAGCTATAGGTTTGTCCCCCTTCATGCATGAAAATATGGCACAAGCTACATTACAGTAATAAGAGATGAAAAGATTTAGTTTCAGCTTTAACCGCTACACCATCATGCTACTATGCAAAACATTGTAGCGCATTTTGTTTTTTTATATTCTGCTGGCCAGATGTGGCCCGCAGGCCACCAGTTGACGAACCCTGCTCTAAATGTTCCCCCCCAAATGTATCTTGATCAGAAGTGTCTACAAGACTGACGCGGGTATCCTGGTAGATACACACAAAAAAAAGACACAGTTCATATTTAAAAAAGGCAAGAAATCGATTCTTGACAAAGACATTTCATGTCATCAGGAGCCAAAAATCCACCTTTTAAATCGTTTTTAAGAAAACCTAATCAGTTACAATTACTTTTGTAATGTAGTATGTCAAAAATGGGAAAAGAAGAGCTGTTCTTCCGTGCAGTATTGTGATGGTAGTCTCAACAAGGACAACTCTAATGAGGGATGAGGCTTGTTTGCTTCTCTGGAAGTGTAAATTTGCCACATTATCTGGTCAGAATAGAAGCTACATGTAAACAGACACCCACATCAGATACCTATCTAGTGGGAGATTTAGCAACAGTGTGCTCTCATCATAAAGTTTTGGGGAGGTTGTTTTTTTTTTTTTTTTTTTTAACAACAAACTGCTGCTTCTGCTTTTTATATTGGAGGTTAACCTGTTTTACACTTTTCATTTATTTATTATTAGGTATTATAGTGAATATTTACATGTAAATGATCATTTTTAAGCCTTTCCTCTTATGAAACCATCGTACTGATCATCAGTGCTGTCTGTCAGTTATGCACTGTATAAATACCAGAAATCCTAAATGAGGAACTGCGTGTACCATACAACATTAGACAAGTTAGACGTGGGGGTGCGTCTGCCCTCAGGTAGACACTCCCCTCTTTACATTCCTCTCTACGCAATATGCTGATGGGCTTGTGTATAAATGGATGCAGCCATTGAACAATCGACTGATTCTCCTGTAACATGTGCAACTCTACTACAGTTAGTGAGACAGAACAGACTGGGACTTCAGCCAGCATGCCACATTATAGCCTTGTTAAACGCCCCTGAGATGAATACAAATTTGGCTTCTTGTGTCTTTCAGTGTCCATTTCTTCCCGTTGTGCTCACATTGTTTTTAAAACAATGCATTGTGAAAGAGCTACTAATATATAATTATGTAACTGTGGTCATAACAGAGCAATGTAGGCACTTCACACTGCAAGACTCAAGTCTATATTGTTTTTTTCCCCATTACAGTTCCAATCAGGGAAAGACATTTCACACAGTGGAAATTTACAAAGTTATGAAGTTACTAAGCCAAGATTAATTTGGTCCATGCTCTGTCAGAAAATACTGGTCAAAGACTTAAAGCACCATCAGGTGTTCAGCGGACCTCCTTATCTCACATTTCTTTTATATGATTCAATTACCCAAATAGAGGATAAAATGCCTTCAAAATATGATATTGGGGGAAAATATTTATTGGATTGGAAGAAAGATGAATTTGGCTAATTGACTAATTGTTGGCCACAGCGAGTGGTCAATTAGAGCTAGTCCCTACAGCTCGTCTAATGGAACCATGTGCTCTCTTGGCTAGATTGAGTGCTCTTTCCTAAAAAGGGAAGGAGTGAAAAAAGTGAGCGAAGCAATAACTGACTTATGAGGCCATCGCCAGTTCGGTCATTGCTAACTTAGTGGTTAGCATTATGATCATTTCTCTATGTATGTTATAGCTCTATTGAATTTGGGCTAAGATGTAAAAAAGTTACTAAATCATTTTGAATTACACAACTTGAACGTGATCAATTAAGGATATGGCAATCTGCTAGAATATAAAGAATATGGTGACTTAATGCTGACATGTTTTATATGCTGAGTATTAGGCTTTGTCCTGTCTGCAGGCGGTGAAGGAGACAGTAAATTAAACCTCCAGCAGGAAGAGACATAGTTGTGCAAGGTAAAAAAGAGGGAGAAAGAAGTTGAGCAACATGTTTTGCCACTAGCAATTGCATGGGTGTTTGGTTGGCAGCAATCTGTCTCCAAGACTTGTTTAGTAACACAGGCATGCTGCTTAGCAACATCAGGGAAAGACCAGTCCAGGAAAGAAAGATAAAACAAAAGCTTAAAAAAAACAAATGTCATAAAAAGGTTACATATAATGTTGCAAACAACTGTTAAACTTCATTATATCTCCACATTTGTAATTATTCGCCTAGCAAAACCACAAGAATACAAGATTTTAGTCTGGAAAGCATCCAATGACAATTGACTGAGCAGCTGGACACCAGACAAATACCAAACTATTGAAAGGGGTTTAGATTATGGCGAGAACAGCAGCGCTGTATTTTGAGTTTTTACTGAGCACTGAAGTGTTGCTTCTCAACTACTAAACCTTGGGAAGAATTACTTAAAGCATGGCCTATTTCTCACCTGAAATGTAAACTGATTTTGGTGGATTACTTTGTTGAAATGTGTCATTTTCCAAACAGCCACAATGGCTTTCCATGGTGGCAAAACCCAAGGGCAACCTAACAACTCAGGTGTCGTACAGTTTCATCATGATGTTGCTAAGGAGAGCACTTGTCAATCATCTGTTTGTTGGATAGAGGCTGTTCCACCAATTCACAGGGTAATTGCCATTGATGACAGCCAGGGTAAATGCTATTCTTAATACAGAACAAGCAGTGAAACTATCCTGCTGCTCTTAGCGGTGTTCATTTGCAGCAGAGTAGTACATTGTTTTATGCAGGAGGAGATCTTTATAAGATGTGTTTTATCACAATAGTGTGACTAGCCTAGACAAAACAATCACCGCATTCTTGAGGTCAGTCTGGGCTAGCACAAAAGATCCCCAGTCACACTATCCTTTAGCTCTACAAACAGCAGGAAATGTTAAAAATCATGTTACTGTTGTAACAACCAACCACACTGAAGACAACAAACATCTGGCTACTTCTGTCCCAATAACCCCAAGATGATACCTAAATGTGATCCATGATATAGTCACAGAAAATAAATGTTAGTCATGTGCATTATTGCCAGAATTGACAGTTTAAACAGTTGAAAAGAAAAGAAAAAATGACAACACTACTAATGTTCAATCAATGTTCACCAGATAGACTCATCATTGTGTGTGCCTGTGTACAACATGTAAAAAAGTCATCTTGGATAAACTAGATTGCAGACATTAGAAACCTGTATGCAGAGAGGGCTGGGCTATATCAGTGTGCAGCTGTAGGTCAGAGCAGACTGGGTGGGGTTGCAGCTGATTGTGCAACACTCGGTCTTGGTGAGTAAGCCTTGTTGTGTGGTAGTGGTGAATCCTGACAATCCTTTTCAAGAAGAAATCACCATTTCTTAGTCACTGGATGCTCACCTTGGTTAGCAGCCATTCCCACTGATACATGTGGTAAGACAGAAAAGAAAAACACAACATTAGGGTTCATGTTTCCAGGGCAATCATTTAATTTGACAAAATTGGAGAATTTCTCATATGTCAGGAACATTGCACCAGCACATAAACCAGTTACTGCACTGCTCAAGTCCTGGACTAGGACTCAAATCAGACTTGAGATGAAATGCTGATAACTTCAGACTGAACACAAACATGGAATCATTTTTAACACTCAATCAACTCAGACCTTAGAGCTACACATGACGGGACTTGTGCTGAGCCTCCCAAGCAAGCTTTCAAACAAATCTCACCTCCTTCACAGGAAAAGACAGATCCTAACCCCGCCATGGGCAAATGCCAAACCAAAAACTCCCATATCCAGCGGGACAAGCTGCGCCTGAAACAAGTAAGCTTACACACAAGAGTCCAGGGACTGCAGAAAGAAAAAATGAAGGTGAATGCTTGAGTGGCCTGCTTATGATGGTTGGGCACCAATTTCTATTAGTTAGTGTAGACAATTTAGTTGCCAGCAATACGGCCTTTGGTTTTAGTTAAGCAAAGTGTCAGCTGGACCAAGCTGAGGTGTTCGACGGTGCTTTGTGTATGGCTAAAGTGAGTCACCTCAGCGGATGTGATCCAATTGTGCACTCAAAATCAAAGCATTAAATATGTATTGTTATATGTTTGCATCTACATGGTTCTGTGTGGTTTATTTAATTTAATAAATATGAATCTTGGAATAATTATATTATCCTACATATACGTATGCAGTTGAGGAGTGCTTAGTTGGGAGTTTTTGTGGCAACAGACATGATTTCACAGGGCCCTAGATTTTAAAGAGCAGCAGACAGGAACCAGAGAGGCAGGGCTATTCTGCTCTACTAGTAAAGGCCTTATCCAAACTGCCAACTTCCTGTTAGACTTCAGTGGCTACCACAGAAAGATCAGGAACCAATGAGATATAAATACTAGAACACCAGTTTCCCCTCATCTAGTGGAGCACACGGTAATAAATAAGTTTAAATGAAAATTGAATGACAGAATTACATTTTTAATTATCAAAATTACAAAACACATTCTGAAAACAGAGACTTTCAAATAAGTGCAGGGGCTAAATTTAAAAGTCAAGTTAGTGTGGGATGAGTCAACATTGAATCCTGCAAATCAATTATTTACTATTCAGTTTCTATGATCCCTCCCCTTTCCCAAACATTAACGTAATGGCTATGGCTGACATTTGCATGCAACAATGTCGGCAGGGGATGTGCTGAGGCAGTAAGAGGGTTGGCACCCATCTGACCAGCAAAAAGACCTCAAGTATCAGATCAGATGAAAGGAAAGCCATGCACCTTATTGCCTCCTGAGCCAGCAGAGCGGACCCTGATGTGCAGAGACAGGAGGACCCCACAGCCTGAGGAAATGACCAACAGGAAATGGGACCAGTGTGACACCGTTTCTAGCATCCTTTTTCTGCATTCCTCAACTCCATTTACATCCAACAACACTGTTGGGAAATGTGGGTCTTATGGAAAATTGGAGTGCTATACTTCACTTTCATTGGTTAGAGGCAACAAAGATAAATGTGGTTCTCCTCATTAACATATCACTTAATGGCAGAACATATCACACCCATACTGGCCTCTCTTCACTGGCTCCCAGTACAAAATCCTACTGATGGCGTACAAATCGGTAAAGGGCATCGCCCCAGCCTACCCCTCAGACCTTTTACAACTTCACGTACCATCAAGATCACTCCGGTGCCCCGAACAGTTGTTTTTAGATGTTCCCAGGGCTAAGCTGAAACAAAGGGGAGATCGGGCTCCCCTTTGTTTCACAATTTTTACTCTTTGGCTTTTAATTCAGCGTGATTGCATTCCCACTGTCCTTAATGGTATTATTTATTGGATTTTATTTATTTATACTCTGTGCTTCTGATTACTTGTATTTATTTTATTTGTTGTGTACAGCACTTTGGTCAACTGTTGTTTTTAAATGTGCTCTATAAATAAATTTGACTTGCCTTATCACGTGTCAGAATAATCAAATAGATCCTACACTTTAAGAACACATAATATGAAAAGGAAGGTGATAATGGAAGAATTTAGGCCCTTCATGTGTTAGCCAATGGAGGGATTCCCCCTCAGGGTCACAGTACACTGTGACTGCTGCCTTCCATTAAACCAAAGGGAAATAGTTTTGCTCTGACATAAAAAGACAAAAAAGAAGCTACAGAGAGGAAACAAGTAAAAAGAAAAGAAAACACACTTAGTGAGGAATCATGTTTGGTCTGTTTCATTCCTATAAAATGTATTAATGGAAGAACAAACACCTTTTCTGTCACTTGATCCAAGATGCAACCCAGTAACTGAGCACTAAAGATCAATGAAGCAATTGCAGGTGACCAATGTCTAGGAAAATCTAAATTTCTCTTCTTACTTTGTGCTACCGAGTCATCAAAAGGTCCTTACAACGGGGACATCCATTTGGAAAGCAATTGTGTTTAGATTTTGGAACTGTGGAATTGTGCATGAACATGTAAGACATGAGAGATTTAATGTTGCCTGTCCCTGCCACCTTCAGTTATGTTCACACAGTCCAATTAAAACATGGGGCCACCCCATTCTGTCAACAGCTATTTGTACTTCAACTGGTTTCTCATCGACATGGCTCATAGACAAGAATATTATTCCATATTAATAAAGACACTTTGGTAGGAAAGAAATTGTTTACAGTGATGTCAAAAGACAAAACTTGGGCTTCATTTTCAAGAGCAATGTCTGGACAAGGATGAGATTTACAAATATGCTTATTTATATCTATCCATCTATCTTTTGGCCTCTTTCGTCCTTGGCGCTCAGTGTTTTATAGTGCGCTTGGTGACGGAGATGTGACATAACATGAAAATCCGAGCCACAAATCAGGATGAGCTGATGTGGGAGGGGCAGTAGAATTAGAGCATAATTATGATGCCATTTTAAAAAAAATACTGTATTCTGTGCACTACTGTGTACTTTATGTGCACGAAAATATCTCCATTACAGTTCTAGAAACTTTAATCAAACATGCCCACTATAAATATTTCCGTCCTGAGGATGTTACCCTAAAGAGGTACTGACTCAATGTTGACAGAAAATAGACCTGTTTCTCACAACAGGTTGAGCTTGACTAGGCAGCAAAAATCTACAAGTTCTTCTGCAGCCTTAAGGTGCATCTAGAGACAATGACACTGCACTGAAAAACATTTTTAATAAAAAACACAACTAAAGAAAACTTTGAGGCTGTTGTCTCATTTGCCAAGTTCATCCATAACCCAACTGTTGTCCCATCTTGAGCCTTTTATCTTGAAAATGGCATGTAGTCTAAAGTTGAGGTCACTGGCATGCATAAAGCCCTATGAGGACACACGCAATTAGCAAATACAAAACAAGGCTCAACCACGTTTCTCAACAGGTCTTATCTTCTGCGCGTTTACTTTTGCAATTCCTTTGTTTGTTGGTGAATTTCATCATTGTTGCTATTGCCAACTTCCATGGCCATGCATATAAAAAAGGTACATCCCTCCAACAAATGGTAGGATGATGTATACACATCCTACCGTTTTGGTATTTTATTAGCAGAAAGTTTCAGTTGTTGTTACTACAGACAGCCATGAGCCATCAATAGTTAGACCTTTCTTTCCTACACTTTTCTTCCCATGCCACCCCTCGCCACCGCCGCCACACACACACACCAGTGATGTCGCCTCAGTGCTCCCCATACACTGGCTGCCTTTTGCCTTTTGTCACCAAGACCGCATGAGACGCCACCTAAATCCCCTTCCTGTAACCAAGGCCACGGACCACCATTGTAATCAGATTCCAGCTACATTCCAGTGCCTTTTGCAACAATGAGATAAGGTGCTGTTTTTTCAACCCCAAGTGATCATGCAGTCTGTGCTCCGCACAATTTAAATACTGGATCACAATACATTACACACCAGTGTTTCAAGGAATGCTATCTTTTTCATTTATACTTTGTAGAGGAAATGAGATTTGCAGACGCAAGAGCAATGTGACTCAAAGTCCAATTTGGTGGTTGGCAACATACACAGAACCAATTAGCAGATTAAAACCTAAGTCTTTGACGTAAATAAAGGTTATGTATGGATAGCATGTGGTGTGTCAGACATTTACAGATGAAAAGATTTCAACACCAGAGGTCAAATGATGAGGTTTTGCCAACTTCCTCATTCCAAAACAGGAAAAACAGACTCCTTAGACACAGAGGAAACATAAATGTGGCAAAAAATCTCTGTATGTTTAGTGTGACGCAGACCATGACTTAAAACTGTACGCCAGCACAAACTGCCTTCCCAACTCTCAATCAACTTCTGTTCTGCAAGACTTAAAAGACTAACTACTAAACTTCTTGTCCTGCTTAAAAGTCAAGATTTTTTATTTATTTATTATTATTTTTAAAAAGGGGACCACTTTAAAATCCTATTAAATTACTCACAACAGGAAACGCTCTGGTGTTTATGAGTGTGTAGGGGTACTTTTGTATCTACAGTGACACAAAGTGAACATACAACCTGAGTTTCCTCTCCTATCGGATGATCAACACAATAGACATCACAAGGACAAACAATTAAAACCCTGCCTATTGGTAATGTAGTAAAAGAAA
>JAVQJL010030328.1:0-10469 GCA_036024295.1 Nannoperca obscura | reverse complement strand
AGAGTCGGTCCGGTGTACATCGGCGCCATGGGTGGGGGTGGGCGGGCGCGCCCAGGGGCGGGCCCCCCCCGCCCCCTAAGAGGAGGAAAGTGGAAGTGACTGTGGGAGGAAAGGGCAGGAGAAATGGGAAGAAAATGAAGGTTAATGACAGTAAGACAGTGAAGAGAAAGTGAAGGAGGACGGAGGGGTAAGAGGGAGAGAGAAAGGGGGTGAAGGTAACGAGTGCTTAAGAAGGGGGAGGGAGGAGGAGGAAGGATGCAGATGGAGAAAGAGAAATAAAGAACTGGAGGAAGCACATAGGTGAGAGGGGAAGGGATAACGAGAATGGAGGGAGGTGAACAGAGGAGGGGAGAAGTTAAAAGAAATACAACTCTGGGGGGGTGGGGTGAAGGGAGAAACTCCTCTCTTTGTTCATGTTCCTGTAAAGGTCAGAGATTACTTAATACTCCTTAAAATATCTTGAGTTTAATGATGAACCTTGTACACCCCCTGTTCTTAATTATCTGGCTGTCTCCATGAGCAGGACAGAAACTTTCTTCCACTCCCTCTGCCTCTCTCTCAGCTGGGATCTTTCTCTCTCAGTATTCTCAGGTTTCTCCTGCTGTTTGCTTGGCATCTCATTTCAGTCTTTCTTTCTTTCATATCTCTTCTTTCTTGCATGAGCTCTTTTGTCATTTTCTTTGCTGAGAGTTTCACTGTCATTGCAGCCCCTCTCTCTCTCTCTCTCTTCTGGGAGAGACAGAAAGCAGAAGGTATTCAAGGATTCTTTTATTTCTCAGATTTACAGTCTGCTTCTCTGTCAGCTTTTCTTTCCTCCCCTGCTCAGGTTTGATCTCATTTCTCTCAAAGAGACTCGGAGCTGGATTGAGGTGTGTATGTGTGTGTGCACCTCTGGACTTTGCTGATTTTTGGAGTGCTTACAAGCTCGCACAAACCTAAAAGCATTACTGAGCTGAAAAAGAGGAATTTCTAATATTTTATGTTGAAGCCTCGAAATAACTGGAACATGACACCATGCAGCCTCCATACATTCATACTACACATACATTTGATGGATTTCTTAATATCATTAGGCCAAAATACAGTTTTCATGTTAAGTGTTCCTATAATATTCCTACGTGTTAGGAATACTGTAATATCTGTATATTTCTTCTATATTAATATCATTTATAAAGTAAATAAACCAAATCATTCTCATGTTATAAATATTTATCATGTTAGGTTTGAGATTTTAGGACAATAACTTTTAGCAAAGATCATCACTGATACAACTGACATTTAGATTTAAAGGAAAATCATCAGAGACAACGACTCAAACGTCCACAAAAAAACAATAAAAATAAATAAATAATATCATATATTTAAAAAAATATTTTTTTCACACAAAGAAGCAAAACAGCTTAAGCAGCTCCAGCCGCTCCACTTTTCCATATTTTGCATGACAAAGCACACGTTAGTGCGCTGACACTTGTCAAACACAGCTGTTGGATGCACAGCTGCATGCAAACTGGAATATTAGTGGAATATTCATCTTCAGACTAGCCTTGTTAACAGCTTTGCAGGATTATTGTCTCTTTCGGAATATTTTGTGCATGTAAACGTAGTTCATCTGTGTAACTCTGCACGAGCCAACATGCCTCCCACTGCACATCACGTCCCTCACTTGCTTCCACTCTGCCATTTGTGTACAGCTGTAGACACATACATACACATTTTACAGGATAAGAGAACACAGCTGTGTCAGTGCTTTGCTCTTCTTAAGCTTTCCCAAGATTTAGGGGGAATTGAACCTCTAGCCCCCTCACTATAGAGCCTGAATATACCCGGCGAGCTCCTTGGCAGCAGTTCCAGACTCAATATGCATCATGATGTTTTTTACGCTGAAGCAACAGACATTTTCATCCCAGTAAATCTGACATGTAAACAAAACAGTTTTTTTGTTTCATAACCAATTTTCTGAGGCAAAACAAAAGAGCCAACAAAACTCTTTAAGCAGCAGGATTTTGTCTTCCCTGAGGAGGGCACTTTGAACGGAGCTCAGATGAATTGGGCGAGCTTATGTTCTCATTAAAATAATTGGTAGAACAGCCAACTCGCTCGCTCGCTGCTCCGACGAGTGATTTATCTAAAGGCTGTCAAACCGACTGTAGACGAGGAGAGGGAGTCTGCAGGGATGCACCATCATGTGTGTGGCTGTATGTGTGTGTGGGAATGTGTTCATGATGCATAGAAGCATATATGTGTGTGTTATATGGGTACATGTGTTTCTCTGTATATGTGCACCTTCACAGTTATAGAATTATTCTGAGTGTGTGTGTGTGTGTTCCTGCTGTTTAAAACTGAGCATCCAGCAGCTGTTTGAGATCACTGAATTGTTTTTCCTTTTCTTCTTAATTTCATCTTCATTGCTCATGCTCGTCCCCCCCCCCACACACACACACACCACCACTTTAACCAAAACACATTTCTTTTGTGGAGCCATTTTGCATGAATTACCAAATCCCAAATTTCTCTCACTTTGTCTCGGTGTGTCTGCATGAATGACATTGATCGGGTCTGGAGACAATCAGAAGCAGCCCTGCTGTGTTCATCATAGCCGGGCTGTGAGGGGAAATAATATATATTTCAAATGAACTCAGGTGGAATGAAGTTTGCCGTGTGAGCGACGTCAGTTGGATTTGCGAGACGAAACAAAGCTCACCTGCTGTACACTCCAAGATAATCAAACGTGCTGTAGTGGAAAAAGGTAATTGTCTGGCTGTCTCCCTGTCAGAGTCGCCGTCTGCTCGCCAACACAAGACGAAGGAAAGAAAATGGAGGGAGAGGGGGAGAAAGAGAGGTAGAAGGAAAGAGAAACGTGAGGAAAGGTTTTAGTGAAACTGAGATTGTGCACGGTGCGAATGATGTGTCGTTCCAGCCGGGTGGAGTTTATTTCACAACGGGCCTTCTTGGAGCCCAGCACACTCACTCTGACTCAGGGACTGAAAGTAGCCAATGACATGTTCTGTATGCAGGCGCTGAGATTCTGTTTGGTCTGTTTTGTCTCTGTGAACAGTTTGAAACTCGAATGCACAGTGAAACTGCACAACCCAGAGACAGATGCTTATTACTGTGTCAAAAATGGAAAAAGATGGGATCACAGAAGACTATGTGTGTGCTATGCTAACAGCTGTTTGCATTTTAAAGCTATTTGTAAGTTAAAATAAATCTGTGGCTCAGTTAAACGTAACCGCAGCTATGTTTGGGGTTATATAAGAACATTATGATAATTATGTGTTTTTGTGGACCATGCCCTTAAGGAATGGAATTTATTAATTCTAAGATTATTAATATTGTTTAATACCCTGTGAGTAGCATTTAAAGCACCGTTATGCATCAACTTTACCTTAAAATAACTGCTTCCAGATCGTTGTGGTGCTACACTGACTTGAAGAATGGCGCCTCTTTCCTTCCCACTTCCCGCCCTGAACGCCTGTTCTGCACTCAGGTTGAGCGGGTACGATTTCCTGCAACAAGTATGTAAAAGCTTTACGGCTCAGTATTCTCAGTACAGACATCATGGCAGAGGCGGAGAGACAGAAGAGGACGGTGATGGAGGAAGCTAAGAAGAGAGTGACCGGACTAGCAAGTCTCTAAGTGGCTATGTGTTGCTGGCGAGAGCTTTGTGAAATCAAATGCTGCAGGATGTCGACTATAAGTTATATTATCGGGCTTGCTTGATGTTTGGCTGTGTTAGCATAGCTGCCGACTCAAAGTCAGCCCTTTAAATCCAAGTCCTTCAGATGCTCGTGTACAGCTGTCCATGAGGGTGACATGCACTCCAAAAAGTGATTCTAGTAACTAATCAAAGTATGTAGCATGTCAATTATCAGTAGCTCAAAGTTGTATTTAAACTGAACTTGAGTACAGGTGCTCACTTACCTTGCTCACACATTGAAATGATAACGGACTTAAGTGTTTTGTTGTTGGTTTGTTTATGAGTAGTTTGAGAAATGATTTTAACTAAATTATTCTAATCAAGATCACCATGTGCTGCTGCTTTCTGGCACCTGGTGACTTTAGGAGAACTATATATAACATATATATACATATATAACTATATATAACTACAACACAGACTTCTGACCTCCACCTGGGTTGCTCTTTTATACATTTTAACCTGTTCCAACATCCTTTGTTATCTTCAACATTTTACTTCTCTCTGCTAACCATGCTTTAAATCTTCCTTGCTTCCTTCCATCTTTGCGACTCCTCCCTCCATCCTCTGTATTCTTTCTTCATCACAGCCGTACAGAGAAATGATCTTCACTGAGCAAACAGCAGGTATCTGTGTGTGTGTGTGTGTGTGTGTGGGTGTGTGTGAGGCTAACGTCACGCTGAGCAGGTAAACAAGTGAGGTTGCTTGTTAGAAACCAATCATCGCTGCTGTGAGAGAACTAATGGCACAGTGGCAGTGACAAAAATATCAACTACACTAAATGCTCACAGGTTCACAGGGCTGAGGTAAACACCCTGTACACGCCGGTACTCTTCAAATAACCACATAAACAGTCTTCATCAGCATATCGTTGCTCCTGTCACTCAGAAACATAAATGAAAAGGCATAAAATGAGATTCAAATATACACAGTGAAGGTTAACAGTCATTTTTAAACATCTGAAGTATCTCAGTCAGAAGAACTGGTAGACGACACAGCGAGGCACAGCTGAGATAAGAATAGAGCAATAAAGAAAATAGCAATTAAGCGGAGGAAATTCAGATAGAGTGTCAGAGACTGTAAGGTATATGGGCTCCACCGTTGAGCTTCACTGAGGAGCATAAACACTGTGGCTCAGCTCATCACTCAGGGAGCTGTAAGAAGATACACTGCTGATACACAAATACATTGGCTTACTGGTCTTTGTATGCCTTTCCCATTTACCACAGCCAAAATGAGAGGCTGTGTTCAAAATGTCATTCATGTTTCTAAACTTTTTTTTAAACATTTTTTAGTTTGCAATCACGTAGCCAATCAGAAATGGGTATTCTTGATGACCATTCTATAATGAAGGAATTAATCATTCAAACTGTTTGGCTGTGAACATTTTGTGGATGTATGTTCAGTAGGAAGTTTTGGAGAAAGAAATACACTTTGGGGGCACCATTGGTTTCCATTGAATTCTGAATAGTTTGAAAGTCACTTAGACTCTTGAAACGTGCTTGAGCTGTGTAATCCATCACAGGGGATTACAGCTGTGCAGTGATTACATGCAAATCAAACTACACTTAATCTGATGGATTACACAAATCAAACAAGGTTAAGAGTCTGCCAAGTGATTTATAACACTGAACCTACAGAAATGAATGGAAAGCAATGGCTGGAAAAAGTCAAGTCATTTTGTGGGTAGCTGTTTTGTAAAGATTAGGTAGTAAATGGGCCAAAACATGCGAAACCACTGGTATTATCCTTTACACGTTACTTAGAAAGCCTCTACATGAATCTAATGATCCACCAATATTAATGGAAGTTATATAATTTAATATGGCACATTTTAGTTTATTTAATAGGAATTCATGGATGATTGGAATTAGATGGAATTCATCCACAGTTTAGGTTGGTGAAGAACAACGGTATTATTTTACCTTGAAATAGGTCAAGTGCTGATGTGCTGATGGGTGGAGGGGATTTTGTGCAGCACTGGTGCTGGAGCACAACCAACAATTGCCAGGAGCTGTGGAGGGCTGTGGATGTTTTAGACTGTGAAAGCATGAATAGGTGAGGAGAAGATTCTTCTGAGGGAGAACTGAGACTTTAGTTTTCCTTCGCCTTTACAATATGTGCACCTTTCTGTGCAAACACGTTTTCAATATGTTTTCTGTGAAGTAACTGAACGTTTGTCTCAAGCTCTCTGCTCTCTCTTCTGGAGTAGGTGAATGTTAAGTGTTTTATTATTCTGTGTTAATCATCACACGTTCTTTTGATTTCTTCCCGTCACATCTTCATCTCTTGCTACTTGTTACAGTTACTTTACTCAACGATTTATCTGTCTTCATCGTTATTCTAATCTCAAACTCTAATCTTTCCCTCTCGTTTCTCACTTTACCCTCCCCACGACGATTTGAAACCTTGTGTTGTGATGCTGAGCATTGGATTGTAATTTGTGACTGCTGGGAGGTCGCATCAAGGCCAATACTGGTGGAAAAGTAGAAAAGTCACTAAAGCCCTGGGGAGCTGAACATGTGGCAGGTAAACTAAATCACAAACACGGTTTGTTTCCCGTCAATAAGAACGTCAAGAATATTGGTTGGAATAATGTCTTGAACTTACTGAACGGATGAAGTCAACATGACAATAAATCTAAATGATAAGCCACAGATCCGCATTATTCTACAAGTGACTCTATGCTACATTGTTCACTCTCCCCATGACTCCTAGTGACACATCAGGTGTCATGCTTTTATAAGCAAGCCGTCGCCCTTTATGGACCTCCACAATCATGCCACTATTTAACATTAAAGCCTGGGAAAGGTCAGGCCACTAATGGCGTAATTCCTTTCTCTTTTTAATACAATAATTCCTTCCTGTGTTTAAATGTGTTCATATAAGCTCCTGTCCTGCTGCTGTGAAAGTGTCTTTAATCCCTGAAGGCTGTTGTTTTAAAGCATCTGTGCCACTATGTAGCTGATGTCATGTGACATCCTCATTGTGATGTTCAGTTTCATGTCAGCTGAAAAGATGCAATGTTCTCGTTGAACTCGTGGCCACCAGGACTTACACTGAAGACACAGTGCAACATTGATCTCTGGATGGTAGAAATACATCGGTTTTAGCCTCTTCACAGTGTTTCCGTTAACACTATTGCACAGAGAGCTTTGCTCTGCATTTCTGCCCTAGCTGTGCATGTTTAATAGTGCTATACAGCAAGAAAGACCACAGAAACTCAAAAACTCTGCTTTCTTCTCTTCTCAGACGATAATTAAACATGGCAGCCATCCTAAGTGTGATGTTTACAAGTACAGGTCCTCTGGGACCCCGTCTTCGCAGCGCTGGCCTCATTTTCTTATTTTCATTTTGAAACGATCTTCCGTGGTGCTTTTTCAGCATCCTGGCAAAGTTTAAGTGAAAATATGTCCACTTTCACTTACAGTGCAGCACGGCGCTCACTCGGTTACAATAACACCTCCAACCAGCATTTCCCAAAAGAGCACCGTTTAAGCACTACAAGCTAAACAAGGACACACCGACGGCCGAGCAGTGCTGATGGCAGGAGGCGAGTCGGTAGACTGTCTGTCTGTAGACTGTCTAACAGCAACAGATGAGCTAATAAAAGAACAAACAGATGGAGGAATGTGACATTGTGTTGCTTTCTGCATTAATGAAGGTATTTGTATCAAAAAGAGATACACAGTGACGTGTTCATTTTAAGGGTGTGTCTAGCTATTCGAACACGAAGGAACAAAATGTCTGGCATGTAGACCTGCAGCAACAGCATTACTGTCAAGTCAGTTTTTACTTTTCTTTAGTTTTAGTGCCCTTCACACTGTTGATTTGCAGGTCGTGTCGTCGAGGATAAAACCTGGTTACATTTGTTCAGAAGTGGAAGTCTTTCTTTTCAGTAAGATATAACCACTGTGTCAGTTATTATATATTTCACTAACAACTGACAGTGTCTTTATGCAAATGGGCCAGTTTAACCAAGAGAAGATGAGATAAGACAGGATAACATAGAGCTTTATTAAGCGCCTAACAGAAAAACAATACAAGTAAGATGCCTTTTGACTTGCAACAAATCAGAGCTTAGCTTTCTTTGCACTTCAAATAGGAGTGCTAAACGTATGCAGGGGTTCACACGGCCACACTCCCATGCCTCCCCTCACCTCTGTGCAACCCCTCCCGCCCCCCAGACCAACCAGCAGAAATCACGTCTGCACAGACAAAAATATTACCCAAACATTTCTTTTCTTTTGCAGTGTGAAGCATGTATCGACTGGCTGCCTGACTAATGCATGAGCAACAAGGTGCACTCCAATACAGAAGGAATGGGGACGATCGCATCTACTTCTAAACCTTCGCATATCAAATGGCCATGGTCATTACTAAGATTAGTAAGAGAGATAGATACGGTCCTGTAGGTGAGTCCAATCTGAAACCAGCAGTGACTTTTTTAATACCTGAGAGAATATGGAGAAAGTCAAGATGGACGGCAAGTTATTGAGCGAAGAATAAAAGTACAGAGAGAGACATTAGACTACATTAGCAGTTCACTTTCTATAGGGTATCATCAGTTTCACTCACATTATTAGCCATTTGTCTGAAAGCTAACACTGCTACAACAGCGATTTGAAACTGCAGAAATAAAGATATCTCATCATGCCCAAGACTATAAGTCCAGTTTCTTCCACAGGACAGTTAGCCTATAATATAATATAAAATAATGTTGTTTTCATTAAGCCAGCGGGCAGAGGAGGGGAAAGACACAGGAGAGAGAAGAAGGCTGGGTTGCATTCATTCACTCTAGTGGTCTTCAATTAATCTGCGCTCTAACAAGAAGCTGAAAGAACAACAGAAAACAGGCTTTGTCCGTTTCAACAAACAATAAGCGTCTTAGAAACATGATGACGCATCACTTCTGTCTTGACTTTCATCCAGTTTGTATTCAAGCATCGTCAGCACACTGGGGGGGTAAAACAATGGCGGCAGTCGTGTGTCACTTGACAAAAGAATCCCCTTAAGGGGACGCAGTGACATTTACAACCACAATCCCTCAATGATTTTAGCTTAGCTCCGAATCTCGCTGTAAAACACAAGCACAGGCTCATCCCTTAAAACAGATCTGAGCATTTAGAGAAAGACAAAGTAGCGCAAAGTGGATAATTGTACAACAAAAAGAGGGTGAAGGGAGGAGAGGAAAGGGGGTGGAAGGAGATACAGAGAGAGGAAGTGAAAATCCTCCACTTAGCTTTGTTTACAGTGCGTCAAAAACCTTCTGACCGTTTAATCTGTTAAGCGTGTGGGTATTGTCTGGCTATCATCTAAAGAGGATGCCGTAATTTTTCCCCCCTTCTTACCCCGTACTGCTCTTTTGCATTGCCACAAAGGAGCTTAGTCTAAGCAGTTAAAAAGGCCGCTCTAAGCCGTAAAGTGTGTCTTCAGCATCCATTATATGATGTCGTTAAAGGGGGATAGTGTGTCAGTGAAGCGTCTGTCCGCCACGCTAAGGGACAGCTGACCCAAAAACACTCCTATTGTGTTAAGCTGTATTTAACCTCATCCGTGGGGGCCGGAGTGGGTGCATGTATGTATGTGTGTGTGTGTGATAAAGTTTTTGTGTGTAGGAGTTGTCTTTAAGCTATTCTTAAGGGCTCAGAGTTTATGTGTAACTAAAACCCTTTTGCCTTCTACTTTTTGATTGTGTGTGTGTGTGTGTGTGTGTGTGGGGGGGGGGGGCTTTACATGTTAATACAAGTGTAAATGCCACAGTGTGTATCAGCTTGCACATTTATTTCCATGCATGTGCGTACTTTGACATGGATATACACGTCCATGCTTTAATTTGGGTGCACTTGTTTTTTATTGTTGGGATTTTATTGCCTACGTGCTGGAGTCTGTTTAAGGATCTGTGTCTGTGTATTTATTCACTGCTTCAGCAGTTCAGCCTTGTTATGACTGTGATTGTGTTTATGTGTGTCTCTAAGCCTTTTACCTCACTGTAACAGTGCTTCTTAAGAGTTCAGAGTGGCCCTTTTGTCACCTCGCCCCGTATGTGAGGAGCAGATTGGCACTGAAATCACCTCTATGTCTGGCAGATAGTTCTGTCTGGGACACTGCTGTAGCTGTAGCAGGCGGCACGTTAGATAACTAGCAATATCATAAATGTGACAAAGGAGAATATAGAGCAGCTTTAGACACAGCAATGAAATATCACCACCTTTTAAACTAACAGGAAAAACGTGATATCAAACCGTTGCTTGTTATTACATCCAGCGGTAATAAAGATACATTAACATTATTCATTTGGAGTCTCGTTTCTGACCACTCGATGAATGCAAGACCAAGATTCACACTCTTTTAGCCGTTTATGGCCTACAGTATACCGATTCTGGCTCTGTAGCTGCTAAATGCTCCACTACATGTACTGCATGTCCCCCCAACGCTGTCTGTCTGCCTGTTGCAGCAGCTACAAGCTTCCAGACCAGTTTAGTGGACTGGTAAAATAGACTTGAAACTAGTAGAAAATAAGGTAATGCACTTTACAATACATTCATTTGGCTGATGCAGATCCAGAGCTAGCTTTTTGTATCCTTCCCTTTAACCATGAAGTTGAACAATCTTTGTTTTCAGGTCATTTGACAGTTGTTTTGAGGCTCCCATGTTGCCACTCTTCAGAGAAGATGCAAAGAGGTGAACAACTTACAACAGGGCACCTTAAATACCCTTTGTCATGATTAGCTTCACCTGTGTATGTAGGTCAAGGGTCAATGAGCTGAAC